>CAKNXH010052632.1:732-21175 GCA_932178445.1 Andricus quercusramuli
TGTCGTGTCGTGTCGTGTCGTGTCGTGTCGTGTCGTGTCGTGTCGTGACGTATCGTATCGTACCGTACCGTACCGTACCGTCCGTACCGAACCATACCATACCATACCATACCATACCATATCATATTATATTATATTTGTTTATATTTGTTTATATTACATTATATTATATTATATTACATTATATTATATTATATTACATTATATTATATTATATCATTATAGCATATATTACTTTAAACAACGAAGACGCGCTACTTGCAGACTGTATGCAACTTGAAACTACACCGGGTGACTGCTAGCGCGATGCATTTCACGGGCGTAAAAAATAATCAATTTTCAATTACAAACAAAAAAACAAGAACATTTTTCGAAAAAATCTATATGTTTCCTCCAGTATGATTGCCTTTGGATTATACGTGCCTAGGTTACTAATGTACTGATTACCCTGCTCGTTCAATACCTTTCGCTTTCTCTTAAGTATGTATTGTGAATTCACGAATTTTATGGTACTTTTCAAAGGTCACTAATAAGAAAATTAAAATTTTCAGGTGGGAAGTATGAAGTGAATCCCGATGCCAAGAGGCTCTACGATGATCTGCTATCAAATTACAATAGGCTCATTCGCCCTGTTATTAATAATACTGAGACTCTAACTGTGGGACTACGACTGAAATTATCGCAGTTGATTGAAATGGTAATTTAAATTTCTATCAGTGCATTAGTATTGTATCAATATCATTATATGGGGCAGAATACGTCAAGTGTTCCCACCTAAAATTATTATTTTTTGTTTATTTGATTCATCTGTACTACACGGCTCTTTTCATGCAATTTAAGACATGACTGCAGTCATGACATTTTTTTCAATGTGAATTTTTTTTCAAATCAAAATTAAAATTACTTTTATGAAAAACCCATAATAATTTTTTTTTCTTTTCCACACGGAGAAAAAAATCCGGGGTTTAGCGCAAGAGAGTTCAAGGCATTAAAGCATGGACTATTCATCAGACGCATATCGCAGGCGTCTCTTGCTTCATTTCCAAGAGCTTCCACGTACTTTCTCGGTGAGTCTTCTTGCGATTTGCCTTTAGGCCACGCCTTATGCCTGTTGACACGTTCGCACCACTAAATGTTCGTAGGAGGCGTGGCCTAAAGGCAAATCGCAAGGAGACTCACCAACAAGGTCCGTGGAGGCTCTTGGAAATTTCTGTCGCACTTTTGGAATTAATGCGTGACAAATGTTCACGCGCTAATGCCTACATTTTTCTCCCCGTGTAAAAAATAGATTTTTCACACTCTTCAAAGTCATGCAAAAGAAAAAGTGGGCTGGAAATAATTTCCTGGTTAAATTCAGATTTTTACGTTTGAGAGGACCACATTCAGCTTACGCAGCATCCGGGAACGAAAACTGTTAGGTCTCTCCTGCTCCGGAGCTTACATTTAACTATTTTGAGATGATTTTGCCGTGTATTATATATAAGCATAATATGGTACCCTAAAACATAAACATCTCAATTTGACTATGAAATACTTTCCAGCCTGCTCTTTCTTCTACATGACTTTGAAGGGTGTACAAAAGCAACTCTTTCTTAGAAAAGAAAAACTATTTAAAAGTATGGTTTAAAAAAATCAATTTTGGTTTTAATTTCGAAAAAAAAAATTCATAATGAAAAAAAATTGTTCCCTCGTTAAAACGAATACCAATTTAATACAATTTTAAGACCAGTTTCAAACAACGCTTGGCCTTTTTCTGGTATGTACCCTTTAGCCCATACCTGCATCACTTTAAACTGCAGTGGTCGGGAAACTTTTTGCTTACGTTTCGAATATGGTCAGGCCCCTTCCTGCTCAATTTTTTCTACCACTTTTCGTTCTATTCGTGGCCCTCAGTATGGTTGAGCTTACTCCAGCAGGGGTCTTTTGTCCACAGGCAGGTCAAAGTAAGGAAATTAAAAAAGGTTTTAGTACTAAATACTTCTCAAATTTTCAACCTTTATAGACAAATTACATGTCGTTGGAGTCGGAAAAATACGTAGATTCCAAATACATGATTTTAAATCGCGGATTTCAGAATTAAGAAATTTTGTATCCAAAATTTTTTTCCATTTTCCAACGGAAAAGTTACGGGGCATTTTCAGCTAAGCATCGAATTTCTAGTACATAAATGACTGCGCAGTAAAGTTTCACGGAATTTACAGCTGTACAGTGAAGTTACATAACACTCACATAAGCGCATTCTAGTGCATGGCCCTTATGGCTGCGCAGTAAGGTGAGGGGTTGCCTTGGATGCGCAGTAGAGTTTTACAGCACTTACATGTGCGCCGTAAAGTTCTATAAAGTTTACGGATACGCAGTACAGTGATGTGTCAGTTGTGGGTGCGCAGTATGGTCAGAGATACTCATAGATGCGCGACACAGTTGCATAGAACTGACATCTACGCAGTAAAGCCCTATGACACTTGCGGGTGCGCTGTAAAGTTGCAAGGCATGCATGGCTGCGCAGTACGGTTAGGGAGTACTTACCCAGATAGCAATATGCGCGCATAGTGCGACGCACATGCGTCGCACGCGTGCGGATTTTGTCGCACGGCGTGCACGCAAGCAATGACGCAGATGCGTCCTCATATGCGTGACAGGTGCGTCGCACGTCGTGCGTATATCACGTCGTGCTGGTATAATGCGAGTACACGTTGCAGGTTCTTGCGGACGGTATATATATGTACAATATTTAAATATAGATTGTTGAATAAAAGGCAGGTAACAGGATAAACAAAAAAAGTTTCGTGCGAAAACGTTCTGAAACAAAAATTTTGCTGCGGGAGGAATGGGAAAAAACAAAATATTCTTTATCTACCTTGTCTTGAATCTCTTCATAATTTCGAAAACTGCGCGTTCTCCACTATAATAATCGGGAGAATGTATGGTAGGGAAATTTTTCAGTATGTTCAATGTATATTTTCTACTTATTTTGATTTTTGAAAGTGCAATCTACGGCGGTGTTTTGTTTACCGCACCAGAAATTGAGGTTATGTGCCACTATTTAATCAATATTTTCAGAATTTCACGTAACTCTGACTGGATTTGTGTCAATTATGAAACAAAGTGTTCTCTTATTTGCTATACACGTTTGGATAAACATATGGCAATCTTTAAAAATCATTTATCTCTTTTCACTTAAAAAAAATACATTGCGAGTCAAAATGATCTAAACGATACATTACAAAATATAAGTATTAAAATATCAAATGAAATATAAAATAAACTGAACACGAAAACCGTTTGCACTCCGAAATAAATTGTACGTACATATAAATTATGAAATATATCTAAGTGCCCACGAACAAGAAGACTGCAAATTGTCAACATTCAATAACGAATCGATAAACGACCTAGCCTAACCACCGCAACCGAAAGGAACACCATGTTATATGGATTTTTCTTGCCACGTGATCAGGCGGTATCACGATATGCGACTCATATGCCTCGCACATATGTGCCTGCACGAAGTGCGAGCGGTAACGCTGCGTTTCGGCACGCACGGCGTGCCTCGCATGCAGTGCGAGTAACGTGCGTCGCACGCTTGCTATCTGGGTATAGATGCGCATTTATGGAATTCATGGAATTCACTAAATTAACGGAATTCGCGGGATTTATAGAATACACAGAATTCGTTGAACTTGCGAAATTCCCTGTGATTATGTAATAGAAGGAATTCATGGAATTTATGGAAGTCGAGGAATTCATGGAGTTCACGAAATTCTTGGAATTCATTAAAATCACGAAATTCATAATTCCAGCAAGTTCCATGAATAAAGTGAATTTTTTGAATTTCGGGAATTTTGTGAGTTCAATGATTTCCGTGAATCCCATGAATTTCGAGAATTTATTGAATTTATTGAATTCCGTGAATTTCATTATTTTCACGAATTTCTGGAATTCCATTAATTTCACGAATATCGTGAATTCCGCAAATTCGATGAATGTCGTGATCTTCGGGAATGCTGTAAATGCCGCAAATACCGATAATTGAGTGAAATTCACGAATTCCATGAATGCGCATATATAAGTACCTCCTAACCTCACTGCGCAGTCATAAATGCCTTGTAAGTGCACTGCGCACGCAAGTGTCATCGAAATTTACTGCGCGGGTGTAGCTCGATGTTACTCTAATGCGCAATAATGAGTACCCTCTATTCTTGATGCGCAGCCATTGGTGCCGTGCAACTGTACTGCGCACCCACAAGTGGCATGTAACTGTACTGCACATTTATAAGTACTCCCTGACCTTATTGCGCAACCATGAATGTCGCGTAACTGTACTGCGCATCCGTAAGTTTCATAGAACTCTACTGCTCAAACAAAAGTGCTATGTTACTCTACTGCGAATATAAAAGCAATCCCTCTCCTTGCTGCGCAGCCAGAAGTGCCGCGTACTATACTGAGCCTCTGCAAGTGCCACTTAACTGCACAGTGCAGCTGTAATGCCGTGAAGCTTTACCGGGCAGCTGTATGTGACATTGAACTCTGATGCGCAGCTATGAGTTCCCCGCAATTTTACTGCGCAGAATAATGCAAAGTGTCGCTTTTCTGTGCATCCTAAGTTCCCGGCAAAATTCTTTACGCAATCTCGAAGTAACTCAATAATTTGAGTACCCAAACTAAACTCTCTTTAACAAATCGCTTTGGTCAATTTCTCAAATATAATCCAAGGAACCTTTTTGGTTGGAGTCGATATCAAAGGGTTTCTCAAGGGTCCAGTCTGTACCCGGCTCCTTGAGGAATCAAAGGGTCCGGTTTTGGACTTGGACCCTTAAGAATTTAAAAGGTTCGGGAACAGACCGGACCCTCAAGAAATTAAAGGGTCCACTGCGGACCCGATCCCCTAAGGAACCTTTTAATCTCGGGTCCAATCTAAAAGGTTCCGATCCCTGGGTGGAGTATGTTGGAAGAATGGTCAACGCAGAACATTTGTCCATATTTATCATTTCGATATCTCGACCGACCTTCGAAAAAGTCGGCATAACATTGGGCTGATGAAAATTCGCATCCAGAGTAAAATAGTTGACCTGAAGTCGGACCAACTTACAGTCATATAATTGACACAATTCCTCATAAAATTGCCTAAAAACCTTTGTCAATGCATATCGTCATTTCCAATGGTGGAACCATGGGATTTGGACACAAGACATACTTCAGCCATACTGTGAGCGAACTATGAGTAAAAACTTATGCAAGACTTGAGCCATGCTACTTGTGTTTTGTCCCATGGTGAACATTATCACGCGGGAAATTGGTCGGTGCATACATATTTTTCTATCTGGTTTTTTATTTGGATGTATCCACTGTACATATTGCCCTATGCGGCATTTCTTCGGGCTCTATCCGGATTCTCATACGGTGTAATAAATGTGGATTATCTAGTTTTTTATCCGGGTCTATGCGGAATATTTACGCGGCCCACATTGCCCTATCCATTACAGTGGCTCGAAACAGATGAATAAATTTGCACACAACAAAATTTTATATATGATAACTGCACTTAATTTATTTTTGAAATTACGCAATTACACGCTCGGTCACTCACGAACATATTCATATGCACAACGCTATGAAAAATCGCACCCGCTGGAGATTCGAACCCTACCTAAACAACCTAAATATAAACCGTACACGGAAAAAATAAGTTGTCGAAACTTTACTCGACTAGTCAACCATTCTAGGATAGGCCACTTTTTTTTAGAATCTCGTATAATTTTAATTAAAGAACCGCAGACTTCATCAAAAAAGTGAAAAAAGTCATCGAATTATTCGAACACAATCTAGGAACATCAGTTTTCGAATTCGTATTCAGCAGATTTTGACAAAGTTCTAGACAGGCAGTCAATTTTTCATAAAAAGTCCTCCAAATTCCAAAAGATTTGAAATACAATAACTATAGCACAGAAACGAATAACTGATTTATAAGTTGTCGAAAAATTCGTTGACTGTCTACTACATATCTATATATTCACAATGTACAGTGTGTATCTGTAAAAATAAATATAACTTGAGCGTGAGTCTATGTGAATAACAATATAGTAAATATAACCGCGAAATATATATTTTTTTAACTTGGCTACACTGTTTTCTAAAAACTCGTTAGTAGTCATCGAAAGTTTCATTGACTGGCTTCGAAGCATTAGTGTATCAGTGTTTCAAGAACTCTATTCCTCTGGTCTTCACATTTTCATTGAAATTATTTTGTACTTTCGACAACTCTTTCTACTTTTTAAACATGTATCAATCAAAGTTTCTAAGAAGATTCTTCCACTTCATGATATACGTTTAACCCTATCCTAGAGTGGTTGACTCAGTCATTCAAAATTTCAACAACTAATTTTTTCCGTGTACGCTCTACCTAATTACGCTAATGTATCGCTTGAATTTTGTCAAAAAAATCTCAGCTAAGCTTTTTCGCTAAAAAGCCAGGGATAACGCAGGAATATTTTTTCGTTTCACACCATTTATATGAATTAGTGGATTCAAAAATTCGTAACAATAATAATTAAATTAAATATAATTTGAATTTTAATAGCTGAATGTTTAATTTAAATATTCATTCAATTTGTGATTTCTGTTTAAATTGTAAAGCTCCAAAATTTAAAGAATTTATTAATTTCTGATGTATTATAAGTAAAAAATATTTAAATTTTAGTACAATTTTCCAGCATAAAAAATAATCCAATGATTATAGTTATACTAATCATATTTGGTAAAAATTTGGAAGTAAGAACAAAAGCAGCTACTACAAATAATTTATTGGAACATTTCGGTTAAAAAAATTGCTCTAGATAATGGGAAATGGGAAATTTTAAATAATAAAGCTTTTATAACATTTGTCTAAAAGCTAGTAATTATTTATAGATTTTTATGAAAAAAAGAATGCACATTATATAATATAATGAATAGTTTAATAGTATAATAAATTAGTATAATAAATTACAAACATAGGTATGTGAAGTAAACGGTGTTTTTTTTTGTTAAATAATTTTTTATTTCACTTCTGGAACAATATTTGAAGGGTTGCAGTAAACAGAATTAGATAAGTGAGAAAATCAAAATTTTGTAGGAGAGCGAAATAACATTCTATAAAATTGTAATCACCATTTAAAGTTAAAAACAAATCCAGAGCTGAAGTGTTTCTGAATTGAGGCCAGAAAAGTATAATTAAAAAAATTTTCCAGTTCCAAGGAATAAAACGTGAAAGTTTACAATCTCAAAGTGACAGGAACCTCAAATTGAAACAGACTCGGTTGATGATCACGGAAAAAAGTGCAATTTTCAGTTTGAACAAAGAATAAAAATTTGCTTCCGAGATATTGAGTTGCTAAATTGGGAGAAAATGAGTTTTGCCTACAAAAAAATAACGAATTCTGAGTAAATCATTCAAGAATTTGGCGGTTCTAATTTAATGGGTTTTAAAAATCGTTTTAAGATAGCGACTAAAAATCTATTTCTCAATTTTTTAAAATAATGAAAACTTGCTCTCCAAATATGGGGAGGCTGAATAAGAATAAGAAAGTTTCCATTATAAAAACTTATTCTGTTCCGCGAAAATAAATAATCAATACGGCGGTATCGCACTGTAACTGTTGTAAAAGTTATAGAAGTTGCTTTTGGTAGAAAATGAAGATTTAATATTTTATGTTTGAATTCGATTACGGTATTTGGTGCGAACAGCGTGGAAAACAGCTTTATTCAAGAGTTTTTTCTTCGAAAAAAAGTAAATTATTATTTTGCATTATTTAAAAACTTGTAGGAAGAGGAATATGGTGACAAAAGAAGTTTTAAACAAGATAAGGGGTTAGGCATGTAAAAAAAAGGAAGACAGCAAACATGTGTACAGAGGGTCAGGTATCTGGTTACGAATTACAAATCTTTTTGTTACTACAATAAAAATGAGATTTCGAACAAATCCTTTAAAAAAATGTGCTTGATTCTTCAATAATTTTTAATGCAAGAAGCTCATTTTTTCCAAAAATGTCAGTTATCTAGCTTTGTACTGCAACCCTTTATTTAAAAAACGTATAAACTATATCTTACAGAAAGAAAACATATTGCCATATTTCAATTTTGTGTTTTGTTTTTCATAAACCCCCAATGTTTTGTTTTAATCTCTATAACTCTTGACTTAATTGAGATATTCATAGTTTTTTTTCTTTTTGATAGCGCTTATTATCTTCTTTTGTAATCCACAAAAAAATGTAAAAAAGGTGTAGTCGAGAATGGCGCGAACTCGCGAACTGACGGCAGTGATGCAGCGCTACTGCGCTAGCCCTGATATTGGTGGTAGCGTTCTGATACTGTGTCGCCGAAGACTCATAGATAATATTTTGAAAAAATTATTTATTTTTTCGACATGTAGCATTAAACATTTTTTATAAACGAACTGAATAAGTTATTAACATACGGACATGATAGGAACTTTTTTTATATTTTATACATGAATCATTGTATGTAAAACAAAAACCTTGAAACCTTAAATATTATAAAAGTGAGCACAAAATTTGAAGAGATCTTTATAACATCATAAAGACGTGGATGTAAGACGTCTTAAAGATGTTGTAGCGATGTCCTTAAGACGTCGTGAAATTTTGTGCCCACTGTGATGGAACTATAATATTGAGCTTTTTGAAAAATCGCGAACCTAGTTATAAATAAATCTCACTGATTTAACACTTTAAAAGTGTTTTATTCTCAATCTTAAGTATAATGTTAGCGCTCGATTAGTAAAAAGACGCAATGAAGTATGCACAGGAACTTCTTACAAAAATGAAACGTTTAAAATAAATCTTAATACTTGAATTGCAAATTGCGTGTCGCTTGTACTTTTTCAAAAACTACGCAAGGTACAAAACTAAGGAATCTGATTTTTGAACAGGCTCCTACGAACGTCATAAAGCTTGGCCCTGATGTGAGACCGCAATTTCTTCATTCTTATGGCCCTCTTTTTCCCCGTTACACCAGATTTCGTTATCTTCTCGTAAAAACAGTCTGGAAAATATATAGGTACCAAATTTAAAAAATCGTTTTCTTCCATTTTCCCAATAAAATTTATCTTAAAAATTAATTATATTAATGTTCAGAGATTCTTGACATACATTTAGAAAGTGAAAGAAGTTTTCAAAAAAAATTCAAATTGCAAAAAAAAAAGAAATACTTTTTTTAAAATATTATCTTAAATACTCAAATACCTTTCAATATTTCGATCTTTTCGGGGGTTAATGGTTTTCTGTGTTCTTCTTCTGGGATATTTTCTTTTCCTTATTTTGCCTTCTCTTCATCCAAACATCTTTTTTGCAGTTCTTCCGTTCCCGATAGCTTTTGAAGTACTTCTCGAACAAATCTTGAGTCTGAGTGTGACCTAATTGTCTCCCATATATCATGATGCATAGTCGTGTTTGTACCAAGATGTATCTGTTTTCGAAAATGTGTTTTGTAATTTACGAAATTATTATTAACATTAATGTTGCACAGAACCAGAGTTTCATTTGGAAATGAACGTTTCTATAAAGAAGGTAATATATTATACAAACCCAATTATCATCAGAAGATTTTTGTACATGTCGTGCATCTTCTTGTATTTGTGGTTGGTTTGGACGAAGAGGTGCGGAAGTAAAATTTCTTTCTGCTGGTAACCGTTGTGTAGGCGTTGTTTGTTCAGATTCTGAAGGTAGAGATCGTGATCGAGTTATTGAAACTCCCGGAGTTTCTTGGTTGAGAATTATGGGCTCAAATCTTCTCCTTAAATTGACGTCCATGCTTTCAGAAGTATATTTGTGTCTCAGGATTTTTTCCCTTTGTGGAGAACTTTCACATGAAGAATGTTCTCTTTGAAGATAGTTCTCTTCTCCTAGGAATTGAAAATGAAAACATTTAAAATGTAGAAATTTTAAATTTAATGGTTCAATGACTGATAAGAAATTTAGAAACAACCTGAATTTCAGATTCAAGGTGTTGGATCCAAGTTCTACCCTGGCGAAAGTATCGGATAGGAATTCCTTCCGAACCCATCCGAAGTCATCAGAATCATCCCGGAATCTGTATCCGAACCAATCCGAGTTCATTCGAACGAATTTTTAAAAATGTCCACATATCTTTTGATCCAAATCGGTCAAAAATTAATCCGACTCAATCCGAATTAATTCGAATCAATTGTCCAATCCGAATGAATATCTACTTGGATTAAAACTTTGGTTCGGATTGGTTCGTTTTGGAGATCGGATTGAACCGGATTGAGTCGGATTAATTTCGAAACGATTCGGGTCGAACGAAATGTAGACATTTTTCGGATTGGTTGGAATTGACTCGGATTGGTTCGGATACAGATTCCGGAATGATTCGCATTGGTTCTGATATAGATTCCGGAACGATTCGGATAGGTTCGGATGGAATTCCTATCATCTTAACGAAAAAGTGTCAAAGTAAATGTTTGTTTGCTAAATTAGGGTGGTCCAAATTTATACCTGTACAAATTCGGCTTTCAATTTTTGGTCATGACCCCCCCCCTCTCCCCATTTTTTCGTTTTCCAGAAAAGTAATTTTTTTTATTCAACGGTAACCCGTGCCCCCGGGCTTTTGAAATTAACATGGGGTTTTAAATGGGAAAAGCTCAATTCTCAAAAAAATGGAAAAAAGAAGTACTTGTTATATATTTTTTGTCAATTAAAGTATTGCCACCTCTTAAGGAGTATTTAAGGAATAATTTCCACCCAATAGCTTTCAATTTAGACACACCGGAACCCCTTGAATTGTGCCCGAAAAATGCCCCAAAAAATGAAAAATAGCAGATTTCTATCAAATTCATGCTAAAGACGGTATTTTTAAAAAAATTGTCAACATGACTTATTTTTAATCGATAAGTGACGAGTTTTAAAGTATATTTTAAATAATTTAAAATCGTTTAAACAATTAGTATTTGTTTAAACAATTTTTTTCCCTGTAAATCCTGAAAAGTTATTATCTTTTGGAATAAATCGTACAAAATTGATGAATGTCCAGAGTGGTAGTTTTTGTTTAACTTATATGGCAATTATTTAAACAATGTTCATTTATTTTAACATTTTTGAAGGATGTTTGGTAATTATTTAAACAATTTTTATTTTGTTTAAACAATTTTTTCCCCCTGTGAAGCGTGAAAAATTATTACTTTCTGGAATTGATGACACAATTTGAGGAATTTAAGAGTGATATTTTTTTCTAAAGAATATTGAGCAGTTTTAAAAATAATTTTCATTCGTTTAAACAATTTTTGTTTATTTAAAAGTTTTGTTCTCTGCAAATCGATTAAATGTATTCTTTTCAGCAATTAATGACACAATTAATGAATTTTGAGAATCATATTTTCTTGCAATAATATTCGAATTATCTACGGGGGTGATTAAACAAAAACTATACATACTTTAGGAAATATCTACATGCAAATTGTTTTCATTTCACAGATTCCAACTATCTACGGGGGTGATTTTAAGAAGATAAAAAACACTGTATTTTACATAAAGCAGTAGATTTTAATTTTTTAAACAAATTATTATTGTTTAAACAATGTAGGGTATACGTTCTGAGATAAGGAAATACTGTATATTAAGCGACATAGTGTGAGAGATTCGAAGAATCTAGACTTTTCTCCACCTTTCCTATGGACAGGTGCAAGTGAAGGATTAATAGTTGTTTAAACAATTTCAAAATATCTTAAGCAAACAAATATTATTCTTAAAATTCGTTAATTGTGTCATTAATTGCAGAAAAGAATAAATTTTCTCGCTTTGCAGGGAAACAATTTTTTAAACAAACAAAAATTGTTTACACAAATAAAAATTATTAAAACAAATTGCTAAATATTATGTAGAAAATATTATATAATAATAATTTTTCACGTTTTAGACACGGAGAAAAAAATCGCACTGTTATAGTAGACTGAGCTCTTAATATTACAGCACGGAACTTCATGTGCGAAATTGGTATGAATTCCTACCAATATTGGCATCAGGTTAGACAATTTTAGCATTAAATGTCCCATACCATAAAGAAACTTTACTTTACTACGGTTGTAAGAAAACCCATCCTCTTAGAGTATGAGTACTCTTGCAAAAGCGATGTTAGGCCACGCGTACCGCTACGTGCTGTGAAGCTAGGTTCGTAAGTAGGCGTGGCCTAATATCGAGATAACGGCTTCAAAAGCATTGAATGAAACCTGCGACAAAAGCTTAACTAGTGTTCTTACTATTATAGCCATCTTTTTTCTCCGTGCAGGGGGAAAAAATGGTTAAAACAAATCAAAATTGTTTACATAATTACCAAACATCCTTCAAAAATGTATTGCTTTCAACATTCTTTAATTGTGTCATTATTTTCAGAAAATAATAACCTTTTACGATTTCAGGGAGAACAAATTGTTTAAACAAATGAAAATTGTTTGAATAATTACCAAATAAGTTAAACAAGAACTACTACTCTTGTCATTCATCAACTTTGTACGATTTATTCTGAAAGATAATAACTTTTCACGATTTAGAGGGGGGAAAAAATTGTTTAAACAAATACTAATTGTTCAAACAATTTAAAATTATCAAAAATATACTTAAAGCTCGTCACTTATCGATTAAAAATAATTCATGTTGAAATTTTTTTTAAAATACCGTCTCTAGCATGAATTTGATAGAAAACTGCTATTTTTCATTTTTTGGGGCATTTTCCGGGCACAATTAAAGGGGTTCAGGTTTGTCAAAATTAAAAGCTATTGGGTGGAAATTATTCCTTAAATACTCCTTAAGTGGTGAATTTTTGGACCACCCTATTGCTACATAGATTAAATTTTTATTTCAGAAAACAGTTCTGTTGTACAGCGAAAAAATATGTATTTATAACAGTTGTAGAATAATAAGAGGAAGTCTAATTTTGTGATTATAACACTGATCCAACAACCATAAAACCATACAATTATTTATGATATTTCTAATGTTAAATTCACTTTTTCTCCATTTTCTGTTCATGAGAAAAGTAATATAATAATATAAAATAGAAAAACGTTTTCGGTAACAAATTATATATGTTATTATATACTTCATAGTTCCTCTAAAATATAAACAAATAATCCTATACTTACTACCCGATAGTAAAATGTGGGCATTCAGTAAGAGATCTTCTTTTCCTTTGTCAGCTTTTAACCACACCTTTTGTTTTCTGTTTTAATTGAAATCATTTTCACTTTTGGGGAAAAAATCCCGAATTGATGACAAAGGCACAATCCTTTGCAAGCCGTTGGTAAAACAGACATAAGCGTGTATGATGGACATTTTTCTTATTGTTACGTCAACGACAGACATTTTCCTTTGTTTTATGTACAATGTGACTGCGGAGATCAGGGGGATTTTTCTCACTCACTCTGACACCGCATGACGCCACTCACGTACAGTTTTTAGAAAATTAATCTTCCGGGTTAAAAAATCATCTTATACGCAATTTCCAAAAAAGTGAGAATCTGCTGCTAGTGTCTTCCCAAGATTTGCAGTCTCTCATTGTGGTGTTTTGTGAAAAAGGTAGGTTCATGTTTATACAATATTGTAAAAGAAAGTTTTAAAATTTTGACGTTTATATAAAAATGTTCAGGTTATGATATACAGAAATCTTAGTATGTTATGTTTTGTTTAGGTTAGGACTTGAATCCAATACTTTTGATTGAATTTTTTAATTGAAACAAAATTTTATAGATTACAATGAGTAAGCCTACAAGATATAAAGAGTATCTAGAACCTGGTTCAGATGAGCCCATTCCATCAAGCTCAAGGTAAGAAAGCACGCGCAGAAGAGGTAAATATTTGGTAATGAATAGGTTGAAGCAAAAGAAAATTTATGCAATATTTTACACACATTTTTTTCTAATTTTAGAAAGAATCGGATTCCTTGACGAAGATGAAAGATTTTGAAATGCTTCAGAATTTCGAAGAAGGCGAAACCTTTCAGAGTCCTGTCTGTACCGAAGAGACGTTAATTGAAAGCTCGGACGTATGAAAATTCCTATTTAACATTTTGGTTATGTTTAACATTTGTCTTGTGCACAATTACTTTAATTTTTTTTACTATTATTGTAGATTTCCGAACGAGATGAAAGAACCGAGGATGTAAGCGATGCTGTTCTCAACAATTTGCAGTCATTAGTAGATGATTTGAATATCATTGAAAACGAAACAAAACACTTTGATGAGGTAATTTTGATATTTTAATTGCATTATACTTTTTATACTGCCAGAATATTGTTTCTATATTATTAGAAAGGTAAAATATTACAAAGGTAAAATATTTCAAAGGTCTAAAATATTTTTTTATGAAATCGATAAAATATATGTGTTGTCTAAAATCAGGGTGGCCACCCACCCGGGAGAACCGAGAGATTTTCAAATAATGATCATGATTCGCGCGCGTTTTGTACGTTTTGAAAGTTTCCAATTAGAAAGCATATCATTTTCAAAGTGTTTATAATAATTAAACTTGAGAGGGTCACAATATTTCTCGCAATATTAAAAATTTTGTAATTTTGAAAGGTAAAAATGACATTGCTTTTTTTCACGGAAATCACATTTTTTAGTAGAAAATCTATCAAATCATTTTAAATGTCACTTAATACTATATGATATGATACTTATTAATAATATATTTATCGTCTTCAAAATTTATATAATGTTTATTTAAAATTACAGTTTTGAATGCGCAACTTTGGAAAAGTTTAATTTTTGAGGCCTTGCAACTAAAATTTTTTCTTAAATTAATTTTTGGACTAATTTTTGGAGGTTCTGAAATTTAAATTTCACAACATTTTAGTTTCAAATTCAGATATGCAAAATTTCAGGACGATTTCGCTATTAAATATTCCAAAATTTCATAATAAAAGCATTGATAGTTTTGGACTTAGTAATTTTAGATGTAAATATAAAGCAGTTTTAAATCGAAAAGCTTAAAATCGTTCAATTTTAAAAATTAAAATCATATTACAGCAATATTGTTTTGTATTCTTTTTAATTTTCAATGTTCAATTTAATATCTTAAAATTGTCCGATTTTTAGTTGGAGATTTACACTACTGAATCATGTCAGATTTAAAAATATTTGATTGGAAAATTTCAAGAATGAATAATAATTTTAAGAAAGTGTCAAAAATAAAACGATTTCAGATACATAATAAAATTTGTAAAAAAGTTTAAAATTAAAAATTAAAAAATTAAGCTATCTGAAATTGATAAATCAGTAATTTAATAATTTCAGTAATTTTAAATGGTTACGATTTTAGAGTTCTGAAGTTTCATGTTCAACGCTAAATGATTCCCTTTCATAGGTTTTAATTTTTCAATTCAAATTAAATTTTGATATCACATCGCTGGGTGACTAAAATTTTGTCAAGTTCTAAATGAGGTTCACATTAATAATAAATTTAAATTTAGAATTTAAAATTTAAAGATTTTTCGGGTTTCAATCGTGTGCGAAACTATGAATGTTGCCGACGTTTCGTGAACATTGCAGTTCACATCTTCAGGGCTGACCTGAAACTGAGGTTTCAGGTTATGTTGTTCTTATATATGTATTCTCTACGATGCCGATCTCTACGTTCCGAAGTAGAAATTTCTTCATTTTTAATGTTTCCCACTAAAAATTACTATTTATTTTGAAAGTTTTTTTAAAAAATAATTCCATTAATTTTTAGATTTAAAAAAAATTCGCCAATCAGCTTCAATGTTAAATTATAAATTTGTTATGTAATAACAATTTGAAATACTACAATTGCAGAAGCTTTGACTTTGAAAGATTCAATTCAGTTCTTAATTTCAAATTTTAATCGCTTTGAATTTACAATTATTCAAATTAAAAAGTTACAAATTTTTAATTATTTCATTTCGAACACTTTTAATTACAAATAATGCATTTTAAATTCGTTTGAATTTGAAGCGATGCAATTTTAAAAACTCGAATCCTAAAATATTGAATTTTTTTATATTCAATTTCAATTTTTAAAAATGTTTAAAACCTAATATTTTTCAATCTCTATATTTACCTTTATTAAACACACAAATTTCCTTATCCTACTTATTACATGATTCAAAGTTAACAGATTTCTTGCAAAAAGTTTGCTGATGCTTATCGACTTCCGCAATTGATCGTATATAAGGAAAAACCAATTTTAACTTTTTTTACCTCTGTTAACTACAAGTTTTAGAACTTAGCGCCAAATTTGCAATAATCTATTAGGCCCTTTTTGAAAAAAATCATTATAGCTTATTATATTTTTAAATCCCTTTTTTGAGCATAAATTGAATATTTAATATTCGCAAATTTAAATATTATTATAATTTTACAATTGGTCGCTTACAAAGACGTACTTGTTAGTATTGGACCTTACCATTCAAATCCTTAGTTGAGGTTTGTGATTAAGTTAGATAAAAATTTCAAATAATCTTTAATTATAAATTAAACAGTACTAGATATATCATGATATTTTAAATGTATAATAAGAATATTAATTGTAAAGCCAAATATTGACGTTGACAAGTTTGACTTTGTAAACCACTAATTGGCAAATAATTACCTGAATTCAAACTTTCGAGTTTCGAAAATTTACATTTTATTAAAAAAGAAATTTACAAATTTGGTTATAATAATCAGAGTTGGCCACTTTCATCAGTGAACAAAATTCCCAGTTATTTCCTACTTCACGCAAATTTTTCCCGGCCATTGAAATTCGAGTTAAGATTTAAAAGTTCAAACTCATAAAGCTGTACATTTTTTTCATTTGAAGTAATCAAAACTAAACGGCAATCAAAAGCAGCAAAAATTGAACGTTTATGAATTTTAAACTTTCCAAATCTTCAAAATTAAAGCTGAAAAAATTTGTAATTGAAAAACTATGTATTCAATCGTTTAATAATGAACAACTTTTAAAATGGAAACCTTCTGGTTTCAACAGGTTTTATTTTAGGGGTTTCAAAATGTGCATTATCTTGGAATGAAAAATTTAGAATGGTAAAGTATCAATTTCACAAACTTTAATTATACAAATTAAATTGTAAAATATAAAAATTGAATGTCGCTTCTTTTATCGGTGGGAAAAATTTCCGGTTCAATTTTTTTTCTAAATTTATTATATTGTCATGAAGAATTATGTGAATATATCATTTTTATCACTTGTTTTCAATACAGTATTCAACTGTAGACAATTGAAAAAAATGTAAAATTAATTTTTCAACAGTTTAATTCTCATCATTTTTTTTTCACAGTTGAATTTTCAAGTTTCGAAAATGGAAGAAAATTCCAAATTCAAATGTTGAAAATTCAAATCAAATTTTCTTTGTGTTTCAGCTGTTCAAAATTCAATTTTAAAATTGCTTTAATTTTTATTTCCTGCATTTTGAACAGTTGAAATTCAATAAAAAGCGAATTTTCTATCATACAAAACGATTAAAAATGTTATTTGGTTGACAATTAAATTATTTTGCTAAAAAGTTATTATTTTTGGTTGAAATTTCAACGCTCTTCTGAGTTGGAAATTTAACTGTTTTTGTAGAAAATTGAAAGTTTGTAAAGAAACTTTTTTGTTGAAAATTCATATTTTCGGGTTTAAAATTTAACTGCTTTGTACAAAATTTGTTTTTTCTTTTTGGCTGGAAACTTCAACAGTTTGGCTGAAATTGTTTTTCTTTCATGACTCAAAAATATTTCTCAGTTACAAATGCAGCTAAATTTTGACCAAAAATTAAACAATTGGGTTCGAAATTAACTTTTTTGTCAAATATTCATATTTTCGGGGTGAAAATTCAACTGGTTTGTAGAAACTTTGTATTTTTTGCTTAAAATTTCAACAATTTGGTTGAAATTATTTTTCTTTCTCAACTAAAAAATCTTTCTTAGTTTAAAATTCAACGCTTTGTAAAATTAATCAACTACTTGATTGAAAGTTGAAATGTGTTGTCAAAAATTCATTTTTCTGTTTGAAAATTTATCATTCTTGATTGATAATTGAACTATTTGGCTGAAAACTCGCATTTTCAACATTCGATCGGTGGTCCGATCAAAACGCACACGATTAGTGGACACCCTGAAAATGCTTTGAAAAAAAAACATTGAATCTCGATGCGATTATGGCACTTGAACTTGCACAGCCTGCCCTATTTAAAATGAATTCGCTCAATAATTACATAACAAATTGATTAAATAAAATACAAAGTTTTCATTTTTTAACCTAAATTTCACGATGTGACAATGCTACATTGTTACATTGAATTTCTATTTCAGGGAGCAAGTGAAGTCGCTGCTGATTATTTTACTGATGCCATCGATTATGAGGTTGATGATATCTTTATGGAGACGATTGATAACGACACTGAACCGAAAAATGAAGAAGATGAAGTTGAAAATTTAAAGCAAAAAGGTTTTACTTTACTCGACGATGCAATAGACAACGAAGTTTTTACAAAACTTATTAATGTGCCGGTCAACAAAACTATAGAAGTAGTATTCATGACCTTGAAGTTTGTTCCAGTGCACGCGCTTTCATTAACTGAGGCTACTGATTTGTTTTTCATGATTAATTGTATTTTTGCAGAATCATTTTTACCAAACACTCGATATTTACTTAACAAATTATTTTATCCCAAAAGTTGTCTGCAACTCTACGGAACTTCTTCTAAATGCGGTGCATATATGGGTAAATTGAAACGGAAGGATCGTCTTGTAAAATGTAAAATGTGTAAGACTACAGTCGGTGTTAAAGATAAAGCGCATAAGGACATTTTTGTAATGATGGATGTTGCATCTCCGATTTCTAAATTAATAGAGTCGAATGGTGCTTATTACAATTACATTGTAAATGAAAGAGTTTTTGAAAAAGGATACATACATGACGTTTATGTTACGTCCGGAGGGTTTTACCAGGTCTATACCTTTAAATTGTTTCTCACCTGCTTCATCTACAGAGCTGAGGGCTCTGGACTGAGGGAACAGGAAAAGGCCAAATGAACGGTGGTGAATGCAAATTTTATATATTACAATAAGTTTATTTAATTCCCCTTAACAAGCTACAATTAAATTTGTTTAGTTAAGATTTCAATATTTTGTATAATTGGAAAGGCGGAAGTGACTACTGCAAATTCTTGTTTGTGTTCCTCTGTTGTGTTCCTGAAAGAACACAACTTATATATTGGAGGAAACTAGAAAGAAGGATATACAAAATGTAAAGAAAGTGACCTTACCTGGAAAAGAGTTGATTTAGCAGTAAATAGTATTCCTATGTCTGGAGAACGAGACGGCACTGCACTGGAGAACGTAGAGGGTATTCCTAGGGTTGGAGAACGAGACGGCACTGCACTGGAGAACGAAACTGGTATTCCTATGTTTGGAGAACGCGATAGAACGAGACGGTCACTAACTCAAAGGGTTGATAGAAAAACTCGGAATTCGACGGGAACTGATTCTAGCTTGAACAGGTGGTTGCAACAGATGCCCGAAGAACGGTTGTCGACACGAGACTGATCTCAGACCCAAGAGTATTTTTTAACAGCCGAAATGTAGTATCTTATATGCTGTGGGTGGTTGGGAGATTCTGCCTAAGAAGGGATGCGTGTCGAGGTAAATGTCCTTTATGCAGATATTCCTCTAGGAGGGGATGCGTGTCGAGCTCATGTTGATTACACGTGTTCTTTCCCTTCCTCCTAGATAATGTATTTGTCAGGAAGCATCTCGAGGTTTGACAGACTCCGTGGGGTGGACGTTGTGTTTCCCCCTGTGTGTGTCTCCGCCTCTATATTGATTACGCGTGCCACTTTTTAGTTTAGTGTACAATTTCCAGGAAACATTTAGAGGTTTAACAGAATTCGTGAGGTGGCATGATATTTGCGTCGTATGTATCTCCGTCTTTCAAATGAAAGGGTCAAAAATGCTTCATTATGATTTGCTACAATTTGCCGGAGGTTCCGCCTATTCTGACGCTATTCTAAAAGTGATTGACATTTTCTATTCACTTTTCCTAAAAATGTTCACAGAGACAAAAAGTATCTGAGCTAAGTAAGTCACGACGTGACATCTCCGCCCCACTAGCTCGAATCGTGGGAGTGAAACTACCACATTCGAGTCTAATTACAATATTGACAATTTTATAAGGGAAAAAAATTGTTTAACGAACATAGAGAAAAAAAATAGTAGGTGATATATCACGTAGTATATGTATTTTTGACGTAATCTAAGAGTACTTTGATGACATGTAATACGTCGTGTCGTCACAGAAATGTGACATCTCGCCCCTCTCAAACTCGAGTCATGGTGGTGAAATCACCATATTCGAGTCAATTTTATAACTTCAAATAGAGGTTTTGGAAAAGATATCATATTTTCTGGAATATTGAAATAGAATAATCTGAGACATG
>CAKNXH010052634.1:0-21037 GCA_932178445.1 Andricus quercusramuli
GCTGGAAGAGGGTTAGTTTTCCACCAACTCCAGACCGTCGCCAGTTTTATTTTCACGTAACTTCAGACATCTGTAAGAGAAATGGAAGTGTTTGTGTTGTGAAAATTGCTTGAAACTTGGGACCTACCCAGCGATTTGATCAAAAATTTTGAACACACATTCTCGAAATACCCGCTCTAACAAAACGTTTGATATTGAAACAAGAAAATAATTTTATTGAAAGCAACAAATTCCTTTTTTAAAATAAAAATGAAAATTTATTTAGATCGAACAAAAACTGCAATCAATTTAACAGAACAAAATGTTTAACTTAAACAAGATGTTTCTTTCATTCAAACAAAAAATATATTTCAATCAAAAATGTATGGTCAACCAACAAATTTGTTTGAATCAAACATATGTATGTTTGACTGTATAACAAAGAAAGAATATGTTTGATTCAAACATAATATATTTGATTCAAACAGATCTTTTTCTCAGTGATTGACTATCTCCTTAGAGCTTAGAAAGTTGAAATAATGAAACACTCCCAACACCTCGAGCATTTGATTGAACTACATCATCCTCCTCCTTCTCATATTTTTCTTCCTCCTAATTGCCCCCCCCCTCTTCCTCCTCCTCCTCCTCTTCTTCCTCCACCTCCTCATACTCCTCCTCTTATTCTTCCTCTTCTTTATCCTCCTTCTCCTCCTATTTTCATATATAAACTCTGGTTTCATGAATAAGCAATCAATCAAGTTACAAAAGTAGCAACAAAATGACTTCTACATGTCCCAATTGTCTCAAAACTTATTCACGCCTTGATAATTTGAAAAGACATGAGAAGTACTCTTGCATAGCGAAGAATCTTATGAATGATGAGCAATCAATGGACAAAAATGCAAAGATACCTGAGGCTAAAGGGACAATTTTGCAAAAACAGCAATAAGCAGGCTGATCGGGCTAGTAAAACAATTCGACAGAAGCATACCCTTTTTAAACGCGATAGGGATCAAGCTATTCAAGAAACATGTAAACTGCGATACTTGCCATTGAAGAAAGTGGTACGCATTCCTTACAATGTTAAACATGCAATAGAACCATATGTTAAGAAGCAGAAGGTAGTAGAAGAAGAGTTTGGTAGAAAGACCAGTTCTCCATCCGTGGCAGTCAGCAGTAAAGATAATGCAAATGATGATGAAGGAGAAGACAAGAAGGGCGAAGATGATGATGATGATACTGATGATAAGAATGATGATGATTCCGAAAGTGATTTTTCCTCTGAATATGAAGTTGAAGCAAAAGAAACACCAAACATGTCAAAATACTGGGATGATCCAAACATATTGGTAGATCGATTGCGGTTACTTTTACAATCACAAGCAGCTGGAAATAGAAGTAATGCACACACGATCATTTCATAATTATTAATGAAATAAGAGATGCTGGCATTATTGAATGACATGTTAAATAGCTGATGTTGATATTTTAACAGTTAGTTTAATTTTTTTTTCAACTGTCGAATGAATATTTGTTATATTTGATTAAAAAATTTCCTGTAATTAATTTAAAAACAGTTATAAAATATAATCGATACCATACTAGGTAAGAAATACGCCTGTCTCTTATTCAATGTTATATAGTTCTTCATTTAAATGAATCTAATTTCTTAAAATTTCCACATGTCTATTTCTTCACTGCATCCACCTGGAATTATATTAGTTATTTCAAAATAATGAGGAGGCTCGACACACAGTTAGAAAAATCTGTATTAAACTTAATACAAACGTATATGAAGTCATTTGCATACACGGTAGTTGAAATTTAATATACATTAAAATATGAATAGCTGTACACTTCATAACAAATGTGATATAGAGGTCGGTATAGTAGTGTGCTTGAAAACTCAAAGTGCTTTTATTTCTTTTAATCTTATAAAATAATCGCAATTGAAGTAATAATCTAGAATTCGGCGGTTGAATTGCTTTTTATGTATAAATTGCAACGTACATGTGAAAATCTTCCCAAAATTTGCCCTGAATGGTAGAAATTTAATGTGAGTACAGTGGACTGTAGGTTAGGTATGTCATTTATTTACGTCATTGACATTTTCGACTTAAAATCCAATTTTATTGTTTATTACTTGTAAGAAGGCATCATGTTTTATTATTAACAATCGAAAGTTACTACTAATCTTATTTTAATTTTGTGTAAAATGGAATTATCTGAGCGATTATCATGAATGTATATGTAATTTAATAAACACGTACCTAAATAGCGATTTCATATGCTTGAGATATTGATTTTAATATACATTGGTATTTTAAATTTAATACTATTTTTAACGTTGCACATGATTTACGATTCCAACAGTTCATTTAGGGTTTATATTCTTTCAATATCTCCTCCTCCTCCTTATTGAACTTGATTAACTTGAATACTTGTAGCTCATACAAACAGCAGACTTCAAGATCTTCAGTATGTTAGCTGGCATCTTAAATTAGTTTGCTTCCAAACTAAAATGTAATATACGTACAAAGAATTCATTTGGGAAGTTCTTATAGCTGATGATGACATTTCCGGGTGTAAATATTTGCTAAACTTCAAACTTATATTGAATTTTAGAAGTCAAATTAATATCTAGTGATTTATTTTCATTTTTGAGTTAACCTAGTATGAATTTCTAAATTTTGATTTTTTACTCATATCTCAAATCCCAAACTTATCTTTACTCAAAAATGTTTCACTGCAACTCGCATATGTTAGATGATATCGACAGTATGGAAAAGTCTACTGGGGCCAGACTGGGTCCCAGCCAAATTGCCCAAGTTCCAGTTGGGTCCCAACTGGAAACCCCAGTCTCGCCCAGGTGGGCTGTTCTCTGGGTTGTAACGCTCAGACCAACTAATACCCAGATTGGGGTAACCAGGTGGGTCCCAGCTGGGAAATACTTTTTACGCCCAATTAGTAAAAGAAGCACAGAAAAAACGGAAGATAAACTTTACATCGATTTCCGACGAAAGTTTCACTGCAACACAAATTAACCCTGTCGAATAAACTTTACACGAAATTGAGATAATTCTGTGTTTTTAAACCATCTCGGGATAATTTGTCAGCTGTTTGTCACTTTGTCAGTGACAAAAAGCGTCTTCTGCTATGGATGTGTTCCTAACCTACAATACCGACTGTGGCAGGAAGTATATATGAAAGTCTAATTATTTTTAAAATAACAATTAGGTAAGTAAAAAGTTGTTCTAAATCTAGTGTCCTGATTTATGTATAGCTTTTCACGTATATACTTTGCCGTTTTTCAATTGCTGCGAAGGACGTAGCAGACGACAGTTTTTATTCCATCGTATAGCATGTAATCTTTAAGAGCTGAACATTTTATCTGCAACAAAATTTAACTTCAGTTTTTTCTGTGAGGGTTTTATTTTAAAAAATTGACTTTTTGATTGCTGAGGTTGAATTCTAAAAATTCGTTTGAGGCAAAAAGTATTAGGATTAGATAATTGTTTACTCTGGCAGACATACTTCAATTGAAAAAAGATAAGTCGTCTCATAACAAAATTGAATTCTAGTATTTATTGAGTATAAAATTAGGCTGTGTAATTTTGAGGTTAGAATGCGAGTAATTCAGCATTAACAAAATTTTTAGCTTTATTAAATATGCAATGTCACATATAGAGATGAAAGGTATTTTTGAACCAGATAGTTAATCATTTTTGAAATCTAAGAGTCAATGCTATGATTTTCGTAACTTACCATGCTCATCACTATATCGTCACTCGAGTCTTCTTCAATGTCTTCAAATTTACTCCTTATTATAACTCCACTGATCGCTCGATGTTTTCTCACACGTAAACGTAATTTATTATTTGCACACCTTTTTTTACTTAATTCACCCATTGTCTGTAAAAACTAAATTTACTAATAGTAACTGACAGCGACTGACATTTCCATATGGGAGCCGACTTGTTTTCTACGGCGGCGCACACTATATGGGAGCAACGTGGGTATACCCGGTATAAGTCCAAACAGGACGTAAATATTCTTTGGTTTTATTGGCTCAAATTTTCATAATTGAGAAATCGGAATAACTAAAAAATGTATAATATTAGTAGGAGATTGCCTTCCGCCTGTCGTATAATTAATATAACTCGGTTTAATTAATTAAACTTTTTACCCGGGACGCCTAGCTGGGACCCAGTTGGCGCCCACTTATTAACTGGGCTTAATTGGGCATATTTCCACACGGGTATTCCATGTATTTCTTAATATTAGAGGGAGATTAAAAACCAATTTTCTCAAACTCAAATAATTTTAACTAGAAAGTATCTAAAAAGCATAATTCGTAAGCAGGCATAAAATTCCTGATATTATTTAAATAACGGAAGAGCTGCAGAAAAAAGCTGTTAAGTTAGTGAATAGCCTTTAGTTATTAATGCTGCGGGAAAGCATCTAGTGCAAGCAGCCTCTATAGGTGTCACGTCATCAATGTTTTTAAAATTTTTCTTATCTGTATTTTACATATGACATTCGACGCCGGTAGTGTACTACTCGTCTATAAGCACTTACATATATGAGACTGGATCCCTGAGTATACATGCATGACCTATCATACGGTGTTACTCCAACAATTATTTAGCTTTATTTTAAATATTTTAAATTATATATATTTTGATTTAAAAAAATATAGCTCTATAAAGCTTGATAATAGTAATCTTACTGAAATTACTTGACTACTGAACGGATTTCAAAAGACTTGCAATATCTGAAATAATGCAGTATGATGAGAGAGAGAGAGAGAGAGAGAGAGAGAGAGAGAGAGGCGATAACAATTTCATAAATACTTGGTAGTAGAATGTGCTTTCGCACTGAACGAAAATTTTTTTTTTATCTAGCCCGAACATGAAGCCTTTTTTAACAATCACCTCTTGGGAAATCAAAGTGTTCACGCCATTCAGGTTGAGAATTTTTTAAACACTGAATTTCTCATGCTTTCTACGAATCTATGCATATGCTTGAAGATGATCAAAATAAATCCGTTGGAGTACTGTTAAAAAATTATTGAAAATTCAAGCACTTTTGAATTACAAACTTAACTTCACGTACTTGTAACTTAGAGTGATTTTCATGCATTTGTAAATAAAATTTATTTATAATAGCTGTGATAGATAAATAGAGTATGTACGCCTTTTTGTAATAAACTAATAATATTAGGGTTTTTCGAAACAAATTTTTACTAATTTTCAATTGGAATATGAAACCAAATGAAGTTACTGAGCTCAAATGAAAAGGAGAGTTTTATCACGTATATCAAAAAGATTAAACTAAAAGGTAATTATAAGGAACCAAAAAAATCGTAAGTATAAATACGGTTTTGAAAAAGGTTACACTGAGAATTAGGTAATAGAAATACAAGCTTAATGTTTTTGTTGGACATGTCATCAACCTAATTGTCTTCTTACAATGATTACACTCATCGAGCTATTGGAATTAAACCAAATGAAGTTACCACTGGAGAGAAAAGAAAATTTTATTGTAAATATCGAAAAAGTTAAAACTAAATAGTAATCAGAAGGATTCAACAAATTTAAAAACGAGAGAACGAATGCGTTGGAAAATATAAACATATTTTTAAGAAAAGATTACACTCCAAATTGGATAACAGAAATGTTAGCATTTATAATAGGAGCAATATAAAATGGTTGGGATTCGACGATTCACATAATAATTGGATTAGTAATTCAAAATTATAAAACACTTTTATGTATTCATGAATTGAATTATTAATTTAGAAAATTATTATTTAGTTCACGGAAAAATGAAGATTTAACTGTCTTACGGAATGTTTTTGATTAAATTATGAAAACCGACTTGATGTGAAGACATCATGGAACCAAAAAGAAAAAATCTCCTTAACAAAGAATTTGAACAATTTTAATTCTGAAGATGTACGAAATTGAAGTTTTATAAGAATTGTTTCTTTGCGTTAGCAAATATGAATTGCTGCACTATTAAGATAGCTTTGAAAATTTACTTATAGGCATTGTCTGAAGCTTGACATCAATGTTTTCTCAATTTATATAAACAAAACTTTATTGAATTTAAGAAAAAGTAATATGCATGTCATAAGGTGTGAAGTTGTTTCAAGTGAAAATACAATTTTTTATTTTATTCATGTTTTCCCAATGAGGGAAGTAATCTGCTGGTACCGATAAACAGCTTGCGCATATTTTTTCTCGTGTTCTAATATCATTCTATATTGAACATTAATTTCACTGAAATTTTGTATTGTAATTATGATGGCGTCATATGAATGTAATTTTGTTTATCAGGAATTGTTTATTATTATATGGAATATGAAACCTCTGCCATATGATGTCGGCGCGCATTAAAGGGGTCATGAGTGAATCAGACAGAATTAGAATCCATTTTTTAACAATTTAATATGACACTGCAATAAGCATTCAATATAAGGTATTTCATATACCGCTGAAAACGCAACATTGGTTCATTATATCTGATTTTAGTGAACAACCAGTGCATCAAGATCTCTAAAATCAACACGGCTAAACAAGTCTAGATAGTATTATGTTCTAGATAGTCACGTAGATTTTCAGAACGCAAACTCTAATAATCCTTAAGCATTAAATAAAAGAGCTCTCAATCACATCTCTTATCTTACGTTCACGCTCGAAACTCGACACGGGGATACAGAATTTAAGATTCTGAATGTATGACCTACCATAAGAAATGGTTTATTTATTTAGGTTCCTTTCATTTAGTATACCTATACTATTCAATTCAATTTGGAATATTTCGTTTTTTAATTTTAATAATATCATCTTTATTATCTTCAAGATTTAGATTTAGAAGGTTCTAAATTATAATCGACGTGCCTATAGACACACGTAAAATTAATTTCTCGCAGTTGAGCAGTATCATTTGATAACGCCATCAAAAAATATTCTATAAACTTAGCACGGACACGAACCACTACAGCTACATAATTTTCTCAATGTTTTTCAGGTGGTCAAGTGAAAAAAATCAATCTCACGGTCAACAATCTCAGACCAACAGTACGTCACCTCAACAAATGCTAAGAACTATTTCTAAAAATGATACAACGTAAATTTATAATATCAAAGAAAGAGGCACTCTATCGCCGCGCCAGACGCCATTCTTGGAAAAATGTCTCACGAAATTTAAAAACAAGTGACAAAACAACATACCAAGTTTTATCTATTATGTCATTTACTTCTTATTCAAAAAATCAAAGACAAGCTCCCAGACTTATGACGTAGTTCTAAAATGTTTAAACATACGCTTGTCGGCAATATTAAAGGCAATACCGCCATGGGATTTGTTATTAGAAATATCAACGAGATAACGTCAGATGAGTGACACATTATACTTATGGAATGTAGCTATTGAAGACCGAGCAACGTTACACTTACGTTTGTTCCCCAATTCTATGAAAAAATATATAACGTTAACAATTCGTTTGTCGGAAAATATCAAAGGGTGAACTGCCTAGGAATTTGTTATAGAAAAATCATACTCGCTTCTTAGTAAAAATGATTTTTAAATTTGAGAAATAATATTCCATTGCAATTATCACATCCTCTGAAATGTAAAAGCTGATAATACGTCATCATTAATTTATCAATTTAAATACCATCCATATCAATCTCGAACCTTTGAAATTTGACATTGGCATGAATCACGTCTTTTAGCATGGAACAGAACCGTGGATAACGTCATCAACTGTGAATCTTCTAGAAGTTCGGTAATATGTCGGTAACAGGAATCTATATGCAGAACTCTCCCTGTTTATCTACTTCTACTATCTATAAAAAAACTTCTAGCCCTCATAGGTCATGATTTATGTCTGTTTAAAAAAAAACAACATTTTTCTGCTATTTTAAGCCAGAAAAGATTTTTTTTAATGTTCGTTTCTTGCATATCCTAAGGAAAAACGGTGACGGGATAAACTATAAAGCATAGGGCCATAGGAGGCCATATTTTTCGTGAAATAAACAAAAAAGTTTTGGCTCTTATAGTTGGCGAGTTATTACCATTAAACTTTGACCCTTTCCATTCTGATGTCTCTGTATATTATATGTACCGGAAAATGTACTGCGACCGTTTTTTGGGCATTTTAGTAGCATATGTATATGAATCTGTAGTTCATTACAAATACACTTCTTCCTCAGTTTTCGTTGCAAAACAAATCATTGTTTTACTATTGTTTAAGTAATACTCTTTGCACTATCAAGTGTGTACATATTTTATGTATTTTCTTTGTTGAAATTACTTTCACAATATCTGCTGTCGAAAGTGGATGGAGAAACTAATCGTTGGAAAGTTTGGTATTATAATATTTCTTTTTACGAGAGTTCGATGGCAAACTGGGATATAAGCGTGAAAATAGGTATTAATTGCCAAATGCTTGCTCATTTGAAAAAGGTTCTGAGAAGCATATAAAATATATAAATGAGACGGAATAGCGAAGTCACTTTTGAGAAGAAAAAAAGGCCCATACTTTTCTTGCAGCAATTGAATTTAATTCTTCAAACGATGTAGGGTACACTTTCTGACATAAGGAATACTGAATAATAAGCGACAAAGTGTAAGAGATTCGAAAAAACTAGAGTTTTCTCCACCTTCCCTATAAAAATTAAAAAGGCGCAGATGCGTCATTAGTAAGTGTTTAAATAATTGCGAAAAATCTTAAACAACAAAAATTTTACTCTTAAACATTCGTTGATTTTGTCATTAACTACAGAAAAGAATAACTCTTCAAGATTGAATGGTAAGAAAATTGTTTAAACAAATAAAAATTGTTTAAAAATTGGTAAATATCCTTAAGAAAACAAATAATACTCTTAACATCTGCTTATTGTGTCATTATTTCTAGAAAATAACTTTTTACGCTTTACAGGGCTAGCAGTTGTTTGAAAAAATGAAAGTTGTTTAAATAATTACCAAATAACTTAAAACATGTATTACTCTTAAAATTCGTTAATTGTGCCATGCATTTAAGTAAATAATAAATTTTCAAGATTTTGAGGATTAAAATTTTTTTTAACAAATGAAAATTGTTCAACAAATAATGATTGTTTAAAAATTTCAAATTTGTTTTAAAAATACTTTAAAACTCGTCACTTATCGATTAAAAGCAATTTATGTTGAAAAAATGCCGACAAACACCGTCTTTAGCATAAATTTGATTGAAAACTGCTATTTTACTTTGGGTCTTTATCCGGGAAAAACTCCGTGTTGATTGAAAGAGCCCGGCGGCAAGGTTTAACGTTGAAAAGAAGAGAAACAGAAAATTACACATATTCTTTTTCCGGAAAACGAACAAATTGGGGGGAACGATCATTAAAAATTGAAAGTCGAATTTTTTGACCACTCTCATGTTTTATGACAGGTTCAGTTTGTATTATCTTATGAGAAATTTTTGTTACTCGTCGGTTCTTTTTTATGCAGGTCAGCACTTATGGATTACTAATCCACAATCATATTCCTAATCCCGGATTAGGAATATGAATAGTATATTGGGAACTGATTTATTTATGATGCTTTTGAAGCTTTTATGTTTTGCATTATTAACAGGAACAAAATTTCAGGTATGTTCTGGTTGGAAGGCCGAGAGGAGGATTCAGGTTTTCCTCTGGGGTTTTCCTCTGGGTTTTTCCTCTGGGTTTTTTCTCAGGGGTTTTCCCAGGAGTTTTGTTCGGTTTCATTGTGCATATAGGGAAGAAGCTGGTGGTAATTTGAATTATTTATTATTTACAAGTAAATACAAGGAGCCCAAAAATCAGAGGCTCTATTGATACTTCAAAATTCTTAAAAACATTAATTTTTGAAGTCATATTTTTGCGTGGTACCAATGGGTTGATTCTTACTGTTAAGGGTTGGAGCTCAAGCATCGCAGTGGATCTCTTCGAGAAGCCGAAAAATTAGAGTCTCTATACACACTGTAAAATTCTGAAAAATATTACTTTTCGACGCAGTCATATTTGCATGGTACCAAGGGGTTGATTTTTAATTTCAAGGATTGGAGCCCAAAAATCGGAGTGGCTATTTTCGAGGAGCCCAAAAATCCAAAACTCTAGCCACATTGTAAAATTCCCAAAAAGATTACACAGCCACACAAAAAAAAATCTTTTTCGGGTCTAGAGGTAAGACCATGTTTACTATATGTTTTTTGGGGTCGCTGAATCCACACCAAAGATCTTAGACCAAATCAGTGGTCCAAGAAACCCCAGCACGTCATGGTTAATAAGTGGTGCAGTGCATCCTACTATTTGAAATTATTCACCCTACTCTTTTAAGAAGTCAGTTTAATTAACCTGAACGAGAAATGAATATTCGGGGAACATAAGGGGTTAACCCTTATTCGGAAAATTTGTCAGGAGAACGGAAAATGTACACAATTTGTTATTCCCGTGTTAATTTTTGTTAGCGTTAACAAAACCGAAAGAAAAAATTATAATATTAGAGGGTCTTCGCTTCTCGGCGGCGGCGGGAGGGCGCACAGTGAGAATAAAAAAACAAACTTATTTGGCCTATTGCAAGAAATTTGGATAAAAGCAATATAATGATGAAGAAATTTCTTCTTGGAATTATTATTGTTGAATTTATAAACAAATTCAATAAAAAACGGCATTATTCGGGCATTTGTCGGCAGAAAATACGTTTTTTTCAATGCCAGTCCTTTCAGTTGAAAACTTCATGACAATTTCAGCAACACCCATGATTAGTTTATACATTTTATGATTTTTCAAAACAAATTCAATAAACAAATTCATTTATCCGGCATTTTTCGACAGAAAAATTTCGTTTTCATCGTTGTCAACTTTTCAAGTTACGAACTTTATGCTAATTTCAGCAAAATTCATGATTTTTTTATCAATTTTATGATTTTTTTAGAAGAAACGCTTTATTGGGGCATCAGTCGACGGAATTTTTTTTATGTCAGACTTTTTAATTGGGATATTCATAATAAATTCAGCAAAATTTATGATTGGTTGATAAGTTTTATGATTTTTTTAAACAAATTTGACAAACAAATGCATTACTCGGGCATCTGCTAATGAAAAAATTGTTTTTTTTTTGTTAGTCTTTTTAATTAGGAACTTAATGATAATTTAATTAACACTCATACGGAGTTGATAAATTCTATGATGTTTTAAACATATTTAATAAACATATGTATTATTTTGGTATTTGTCAACGAAAACGTTTTTTTTTTTCTAGTCTCAGTCCTTTCAGTTTAAGTTTCTTAGAATTTTGCCGTCGGCAGATGCCCAATAATGCATTTTCTAATTAAATTTTTTTGAAAAAATCATGAGATTATTCATCAAATTATGAGTTTTGCTAAAAGGATCATTAAGTTCCTAATTAAAAAAATTGACATCGAAAAAAAACTAATTTTTCTGACAAAAAATGGCTAATAATACACTTTTGTATTAAATTTGTTTATAATACCAACAATACTAATCTTAGGAAGAAATGTATCCATTATTATATTGTTTTTATACTAGTTTCTTGCAATAGAACTGAAAAAAACATAAAATTATGGATAATCGTAGGAAACATTCTTTCAACAAATAATTTGTTTACAAGAAATTGTTTAGCTCATTATGTAATATTGGAACATCGTTAACTAATGTTAGTCTAAGAAACTTAGGCGATTTCAACAATTTCCCTGTTATTGACGAGCACAGGGAACGTAAAATAGAAGAAATGGCCATTTTTTCGTCATGTTCGTTTATTTATAAAAAAAAATTGAAAGCCTAATTCAAAACGCAGGCACGACAAATCTCTTTGAAATCTTATCAGCTTTTAAAAAATTTTTTTTTGTCAGAATCGGTCAATATTTGTGGGCTGTACGTTATCTTGAACCAAAAAAGTCATTTTCTCCCCACTGTGCGGCGTGACGGTCTAGTTTAGTATCTTTTTAACGGTTATCTTTAACTCCTAATTGCTCGGCGCGCCGATACGCTGCCACGCCGACGGCGCCGAATTCGAATCAGCGGCGGCGCGGTTTTGAAGCGAGTTGACTGGTGGCGGCGGCGCAACCGTCTATAAATATACAACATATCATGGTCTTAGAGCAATATTTGTAATATCTCTCCAACTGTGGGCTCTTAAGTTTTTCCGGGGGCTATCCCAAGTGGTTTTCGGCGTATATAAAGGGCTAATCCTCAAGCCATGACTACATTCATGCTGCATTTGACATACGATTGACACTTTTTCTCATTTTTCAAGGAAAAAAACTGAGTTGGGGGAATGAATTTTTTAAACTGCTTCCATACCTACCTTTAGAACAGACAGATCGCACCGCAGACTAGTATTCTTTTATTAAATTCTCGTCGGACTTACAAAAAATCATGAATCTCCATAAGACTCTCCAATGCGTTGGCCCCTCATGTTTTCCGAGTGCACCTTGGAATATCCACTTCGGAAACATTGTTATTTTATTAAAAATAGTAAAATTCAATTTTTTTACTTAATTTAAAAAAAAACGATACGTAGAACAGATCGGACAGTACAAAAAGCCAAAAAAGTACATTTTGAAAATTTCTTGGGTTAGCCCCTTATGTTCCCCGACCATTCAAATAGTAATTTTAACAAAATTAACCGACGAACAGCTGCGCTTCAATATGAGATAGAGCTGCTGGTTTAGAGAGTTTTTCTAATGATCCACTGTATTCCGTGCGTTTATTTACAAAGCTGCGGATCAAACAGCCCGAGAACCCTTGGCCTGAATTTTAACATTAGAAGTGAGCAAAGTGTAATACTCCATCTAGATGCCTCACTTCTAAAAAACCAAGTAGAGAAAGCAGGGATTGAAAAATTCCGCCAATAGCTACTCGAAAAGAAAATGCACCGTAAATTCACAAAAAAAGTAGAAGATAAGTCCTTGTCGAAGGAGCAAACTTTTTCTTTCCTCAGATCAATAGGAATTATTTCAGGTGCAGAGGGTTTCACTTTTGCATGCTATGACGGTGTCATTTCCACCTTAGTAATTAGTATGCCGCGAAAACATTTTACGTCGAAAAGTCCACATCGATAGGTGTAGACTGTAGAGCGTGTCATGCTCATTCCAACATACGAAGATGAATTTTCAATCAAATGATCTAATTTTCAAAGGAAAAAGATTAAACTTCAACCGAAATAGTTGAATTTTTAACACGAAAAAATGTATTTCGAAGAAAAATATGAATTCGTAACGAAAAATATACCAGTTGATATTTCAAAAAAAAAAAAAATGAATCACAAAAAAATAGTTGAATTTTCAATCCGAGATGAATTTTCAACCAAAAGATGAATCTTCAACAACAAACATAATTTTTTAACCGTGTTCAAGCCTCGAAGTAATTACATTTTCTAAGAAATAGGTGAATTCTCAACGAATATTAATATTCAGATATTTATTTATATATTTTTTTATTTTATATATTAAATTGTATATATTTCAACGTAGTGATGGGGCATCAACTTCGAAAAACATCAAAACATCGATGTTTCGCTTTCGATAATTTCAAACTAAAATGTATGGTAGTTGGAATTCTCTGTGAAGAACAGAGTTCTTAGTATACATAGGGGTTTTTGTGATACGTCTGAGAAATTTATTTTGAATTATCTGAATGTGATTAATATTGCTTTTTGACGCGCCTCCCTATATTGTACACGCATACGTTATGATTGGTCGGATAAACATTTTTTAGATTAGGATTCCATATTCAGGTTTTAGACTCGAGTGTCTATTAATAATAGGATTGAGGGGTGACATGACTCCGATGGCTTTTCCCTTAGTTTCCTGTATATGCTGCTTCCAATATAGACGTTTTTGAAGTTTACCTCCTAAATATTTTATGGAGTTTCTCCATTCTATTAGTTCGTTAAACATTTTGGGTGGTTCTGTTTTGGCTGGTCTTCTGACTGAGAAAAGAATTGATTCTGAGTTTGCAACGTTTATTGTTATTGTCCAGAGTTTCTTTTGAGGGAATTTAAAAAAAAACAGGTAATTTAATATGAAAGTTGTTTTTTAACGAATGTGGATAAAATCAGGTTTTGGACAGCTGACTCATCAATGTAAGGACAAGCTTTGCATACCTTTTTGTATTACGTACTTTCAGTTGAATTAACATATGAAGTTAATATATTTATTACAAAAAAGTAAGTGTTAATGTAAATAAAAGATAATGATTTTATATCATTATTTATGTATGCGTATAATTTGAAGCATTATTCGATCTGTAAGGTACGCGTAGCCACGAGCATAATAAACATAAATTTAAAAAAAAGCATAATCAAGCCTTTACTCTTCGTAGCATATAATTAAGGGATTATTAATTTCAACTCAATCATCATACAAAATTCCTCGTGTTTGAAATTCAGTTATTCAAAAATAAAATTTCAATTTTTCTCTAAAAATCAATTTTCCTGAATAGTAAAATATCTCCGGACATTAACAAAGTTAATATTTTTAGTATAGAAGAGACCATTTTTCAACCATAAAAAATCCAATTAATTTAGTAATAACTAAAAAAAAAAGATCTGCATTTTATGCTGAATTTTATTGTTGGCGTAAAGCGCCGAGTTTTTTTTTTAGAAAAACTCAAAAATATATTTAAAGTTAAAAAACGAAAATGGATTAACTTTTTAAATAAATAAAAAAATATACTTATCGAGAAGCGACATGAAAAAATTTTTCCAAATCCCTAATAAAAAAACATGTGCAAGACGTGGTTGATAGAGATCCACTAGTCGGGTCCAAAAGTTGAGGCCCCTCACTTTTCTTTATTGCAACTTGCATATAAAAATTCTCTGAAATGTCTAACAAAGAGCATCTCAAAGCTTAAAGTCTTCCGAATGCAGTGATATGTTCACTTTTGTCCAGAAAAAAATGTTGTCAATAATGAGAGTGCAAAACGTCCCAAAAAACAGGGTTTTTCGGCCTCCTTTTTCAAAGGTCCATTTTGAGCTGTTCCCAGAAGGAGGGCGCCGTTAGGAAAAATCTGAAAAAATGCACAGATATTCTTTGAACATTCCTAAATGCAATGCATTTTTCGAAATGCTGAAATATGCAATAGTTTTTTACGGTGATTTATTTACAAACACTTTATCTTGAGAACTAATGAAGGTAGAAAGCCGTTCAAAGGCTGCAAATGTGCAGTTTTGCCGTTTGATTGCAGTGCAATAATTAAATTTACGATAAAATTATTCTTAGGTAAGAGTTATCATTTTGAATATTTCTGACTTCAATCAGTGTGGGCGTGTGGCCAGTACAGTGGGACAAATATCAGCCTAAAAGTACCCTTTCTATGACAATAGTAATTCGAGAAGCAAGCCAAATCTCCGAAACAGATTTGGTTCAATGAAGCGGGGCCATTTCGACGTCTTCAAGATGCATTTACAGAGCGGGTCCTGAGAAAAACCCGTGACTGCTCACAGAAATAATGTAGTCATATACCTTCCCCTTTCCAACTTTTTGTGTGGGGGGGGGGGGGGCAGGCACCCCTGTAACTAGTCACATAAATATCGTTGGTTAAACCCTTACCCTTTTCCAACAGTTTTGCTTCTCCTATCCATTCTACGAGCGCGTATTCAGCCTTCCAGGAATTTTTCATACCATCTACTATATGTTTAAAAAATCCTGGTCCCTCCAAAAGTCATTGAATAACTCAATAAAAAAAATCGTTAAAAAAAATGAAAAACATCTTGTCAATCCTCATTTTATGTTGAATAAGGACAATATCATTTCATCGCAATGCATCCATAACTTTCCATAGAAATTTGCAGTGAAGGTAAAAAAACGAGCAGTTACCTTGAAGTTTTATTTATGAGGACGTTATCGAAAAATTCTAAAATATTTATAACTTTCGTGTCAGCAGTAAATAAAAGCGAAGGATGCTAACTCAGCTTCTAATCAAGTTAGAAGGCTTTACTGAGGCTTGAAATTTGAAAAAAAAAAATGCAATGGTGGGTTTTTTAAGTTTGTTAATTACATCAATAACACACTATTGCATATTATTTTTTTTCTGTTTTTTTTTCTATGGTATTCGACCACAATTGTAATCGATACGTTGAAGGGGTGTTGCCGTTCACTATTGTCAAAGTCGGTTGACCCACGCGGCACATTTTACCAAATGTACGAAAGTTGAAGGAAAAAAAGGTCACTTTATGAGGCGAAGGATCAAGCAGGCCATCGATACCATGGAACCCGCTCAAAGTATCATCGACTTCTTTTGTGCCTTCAGTCCGAAAAAAACAGGAAAACCATTATGTGCGATAGCGTGTTATTGATGCAATTAACTGTTTTTAAAAACCCACCATTAAATTAGTTGACTTTTTATTCAATTTCAACCTTCAGTAGAGCCTTCCATCTTGATTAGAAGCTGAGTTAGCATCTTTCGCTTTTATACACTGCCGACACCAAAGTTATAAATGTTTTCGAATTTTTCGAAAATGTACTCATAAAGAAAACTTCAAGGTAACTACTCGATTTTTTGCAAAAGAATTGATACATTTTTCGACGAAATACAACGGTCTAAAGTTGACCAAGTTATAAAAGGTGCTTTTAACCACATTTTTTCACCTTTCACTGCAAATTTGCATAGAAAGTTACGGACGCATCGCGATCAAATGATGTTGCACTTATTCGTAATAAAATGAAGATTGACAAGATGGTTTTCCTTTTTTGAGCGATTTTTTTAATAGAGTTAGTCAATAATTTGTAGAGGGGCCAGGATTTTTGAAACTGATAGTAAATCACCACGCTACACATTGTGCTGTATTTCAGCGAGTTTAAATATTTATCGTTGTTTTTCTCGAAAACTATCAGTCGCAAAGTAAGAATGTATCTCATATAAAATATATGTTTTTAAAAGATCTACAACTGTTGTTCGAAGCTTTTTTTTGTAAATTTCAAATATTTACTGAGATAAGCGCAAAAAACCATGATTTTTATGTGTTTTTCACGTTTTTACCATGAAAGTGAAATTTTCGGATATTTTCGCTATCATTTTCGTAATGAGCGAGTCAAAATACATACACTGTTAAAAAAGCGGAGTTAAAATCTACTCCGAAGCGTACCCTATAAAAGTCCCACCGTTTAGTGTTAACGGTAGGCGGAGTAGAAGAAGATGAGTTAAAATGTAACTCTTGGAAAAGAACTCCTGAAATGCACTGTCCGGAGTTATTTCAATCAACTCCGTTCTGACCCTATAGTTGTCCCATGACACCATCAGGAGTTGATTTGAAGGAGTAAATATCGCTAAAAAGAAACGCTGAAAGGAGTATTTCACTATTTAGAAATAGACTCCAGTACTCTGAAAATATTTGATGGTAAAACTCCAGAATTCTAGATGGTCGCTTGTCGAGTCGGTGCGATTCATTATTTAACATATAGGAAAGTGGAATATGTCGACGATAAAAAGAGTGAGATATGGCAACCAGACAAAGCGGGTGAAAAATGTTTATGAATCCGAATTGGGACACAAAGAATTCATAGACACCGGTAATTATAATTGTATATAATAATAATTATGAGCATATCCATGATGCTTTTGAATCTTTTTATACGACTTGAAAAACTTGTGTGGATTACTCCTTTTTAAAATTGGTCATATTTGTATATAAGACAAATGAGTCAATTTAGAAACCCTTTATTATTGAAAATTAATACTAAATCCACTTACTCAGAAATGTCCAGGAATATTTTTCGAATGCTCCGAAAGCGTATTGGAAACAATTTTCCAAGCATTTCTTTATTAATTTTAAAAGGAATAATACACACCATTTTTCTGAATGGTACGAAAGGATTCTATATTATATACAATATTATACTTATCGGCGTCTATAATGAATTGTTCGTATCCCAATTCGGATTCATAAACAGTTTTCACCCACTTTGTTTCGTTGCCATATCTCACTCTTTTTATCGTCGACATATACCACTTTCCTGAATATTAAGTAATGAATCTCACCGACGCGACAAGCGACCATATAGAATTATGCATTCTAGAATTTTCATGTTTACGAAGTTTCGCACGCGGTGACTTGCGGCCATGATGTGGCGAACAACTGCGAAGAGAGTGTTTGCAAGTTTTCTGCGAACGCAGCTCCGAACATAAACTCCGTAAGAAGTCCCATCACGACTGATTAACTCCGGATTGAGCATAGTTTAAGATTTTGTTTCTGTGCGGTGCGAATTAATTAGATTCGCTCTGAATGCACTTCAGAACCTTTTGCTCTCTCTATTTTACTCTGGAGTAAAATATGCGGAGTTAAATGTATTCGATACTGAGTCGATTTTATACTCTGAAAAATTGTACTCTCAACTCCGCTAGCCATTTACTCCTCAAATTTTTAACAGTGTATATTGTTACGAAACCCCCAAAAATCCTCAAGAAGATTGAAACGAATTCGAATTGATACGAATTCTCGAAAAGCTTCCAAATTTTATTTTGAAATCTAAAAAGATGTATAATTATGTTGAGAATTTTTTGAAATATTTCCAAACTGTAAATAATTTATGAATTTTTTGAGGACTTTTACATATCTTTTAGAATTATTCGAATTGTTTTTTGAAGACATTGAAACAGCCCTACTTCGTTTAACCACATCTGTTTCGGACATTTGGCTTGCTTCTGGAATTACTATTGTCATAGAAAGGGTACATTTTTTGCTGCCACATGTTTGTAAATACTGTAACTATTGACAAAAATTTGTTCTGGACAAAAGTGAACATACCACTGCATTCGAAAGGCTTCAAGTTTTGAGATTCTTTTTATCATACATTTCAAAGAATTTTTTTATGCAAGCTGTAATAAAAAAAAATGAAAGGCCTGAAATTTTGGACGTGACTTTAGATGGAATTCCGTCTTTGAAATTTTGGAGCTGTTTCTCCTTTTGTCCGACTTTGTTGGGCGAGTTTTAGCCAAAACCGCCAAAAAAAGGGGTGGGGATGAGGGGGCCCCAACCATCGCCCCCTCTTGTGAGATCCAATGCACGGGAGTGGGCGGCTGGCGCGGCAGCGCCGCGCCAGTCGCGCACTCGCGATTAATGATCTCCCCGAAGAATGATCGAACTGGAAGAAGTTGTTGTGTGTTACCCGTTTGGGCATTGTTACACAATCTGAGAGAAATTTGACATGACTGGAATTTAAAGTGACGTTTATTATGTGTGGGAAAAAGCCCGCAAGCGGGAAAAAACCACAACATCTGATAGTTTATTTTATGAGAGAAAAGTAAAGAAGAAGAGTGGGAAGGTGGTGAAGGGGTCGAAAGAGAGGAGAGTAGTTAGTAGGTCGGGGGTGGCAAGGCCACCTCGACCTTGGTGACTTATTTCATTAGAAAGTCTTTTGGCATCGCGTGTTTGCGAAGCGGATCAAAACTATATTTCCCTAGAGAGGAGATATGTTCAAAAGGTGATAATGATGTAGATTCATAGAATTTAGTGGCAGTTTCTTTGATATACTCTGAAATGTAAGGTAATTGAAATTCTCTGTGGAGGACAGAGTTCTTGGTATATCTAGGAGTTTTTGTGATACGTCTGAGGAATTTATTTTGTATGATCTGGATATGATTGATGTTACTTTTAGACGTACCTCCCCAAATTGTACAGGCATAAGTTATGATTGGTCGAATAAACATTTTGTAAATCAGGATACCATATTCAGGTTTTAGACTCGAGTGTCTATTAACAATAGGATTTAGACGCGAGATAACCCCGAGAGCTTTCCCTTTAGTTTCATGGATATGCTGCTTCCAATTAAGACGTTTATGAAGTTTACCCCCTAGGTATTTTACGGAATTTTTCCATTCTATTGGTTCATTAAACATTTTGGGTGGATCTATTTTAGCAGGCCTTCTGACTGAGAAAAGGATTGATTCTGACTTTGCTACATTAATTTTTATTCTCCAAAGCTTAGCCCATGCCTCAATGATTTCAAGAGCTTTGTTAAGTAATCTTAAGATTTTCGGAACTGACCAAGAAGAAGTAAATAGTGCGGTGTCGTCAGCATACAATCCAATTGTAACTTCGGGGACCTCAGGGATGTCGTTAACGTAGATAATGAAGAATACCGGTCCTAGAATACTGCCTTGGGGTACACCCGCTCGGATGTGTTTCTCTTTTGAAAGTGTCTGGCCTATTTTGACTGAGAATTTTCTGTTGGAGAGATAAGAATGTATGAAATGGATAAGCCCTCTTGGGAAGTTATAATTTATTAGTTTTCTGAGCAGTCCTACATGCCAGACACTATCAAAGGCTTTTTCTACATCGAGGAAAACAGCTCCTGTATGTTTTCTTCGATTGAAATTTGAGCTAATCGCTTCTGTAAGCTTAAGCATCATGTGCTGCGTAGAGTGACCTTTTCTAAAACCGTATTGTTGCGGTTTGAGGATGCTGTTTTCCTCGAGGTGATAGTTTACGCGAGTGAGTATTATTTTTTCAAAGATTTTGCTCATTGTATTGAGAAGACTAATGGGCCTGTAGCTGGTTGGATGATATGGGTCCTTGCCTTTTTTCTGAAAAACTAAAATGTGAGCTATTTTCCATGAATTAGGGAAGTAGCTCAGTTGAATACAGGCATTGAAGATAGTGGCGAGAAGAGTGAGACACGAGATCGGAAGTTTTTTGAGGACTAAGTTTGAAATTGCGTCGGGACCGGGTGCTTTGTTGTTTTTAGTAGTTTTAATTTGTTTTGTTAGCTCCTTATGAGTTATTTTCTTAAAATTATCGGTACTTGGGGTTTTAAGAAAATCAGAGACAACTTGTTCACATTCAGCAATGTGTTGAGGGTCGGATGGCTCGTCATGTGGGGCGAAGTTACATTCATAATTTGCTGCTAGGAGATTCGCTTTATCGGTAGGAGAAAGCGCAAACGTTTGATCTGGATTTTTGAGAGGTGGAATATTAGTTCGTGGCTTGGTTAGAGCTTTAGTCATTCGATATATAGAGTTATCTTTAATTTGAAGTTTACCGACTTCTTTATTCCAATTTTTGCATCTGTGCTCTTGAACTTTAA
>CAKNXH010052642.1:11611-25310 GCA_932178445.1 Andricus quercusramuli
TTTAAAACATCCTGTTTCGAAAACCATACAGATACTAGAACAAATTTGATTTGGAATTCCATACAGATTACATCCTTGAAATCTCCATACAGATCCATATAACCGGAGGGACTTAGCGCGTTTTTTAAAACATCCTGTTTGGAAATCCATACAGAAACCAGAAAACGTTTTTCTTGGAGTTCCATACAGATTACATTATGTGAACGTCTGCCAATTCATGTTTGGAAATTGCATGTAGATACATACAGCGTTAGGGACTTTTTTTGGAAATCCATACAGAAACCAGTAAACGTTCTGTTTGGAATTTCATACCGATTACATCATAGGGATTAGTATGTAGATCCATACAGATTTTCCAAGTGGCAAAATTTTCCTGTATGCCACTACCATCAGAAACCAACAGGGGAATACAGACACATACAGAAATTCTGTATGGATCTGTATGGCATTTGATGAAGGGCCACCTTACTTTACGACTGTCAGGCTAATTCCATCAACTACAAGCCATAGCGTTACCGATCTTCTCTGAGTTCAAACCTAGGAATGGTAACTGCACTACGGTCGGTAAGAATGAGACCACAAGATACTTAAAGTATTACCATGACGAGATAAGAAATCAGAGAACACCGATAACTTAGCATATGTTCGGTTAATAAGAGATTGTAATTACAGACTCTACCGTTATAAAATAATTAAGTATATTTAATAACATACGAATGTATGCATATTCCGAATAATCCAATAGCAAAGTTAAAACTAATTATATGGAACATGAATACACGCGTGTGTCTAAATTAAGGTAATAATTTATCAACATATTATCATATTACTGTTACTGCTAAAGTACCCTGGCGGACCGGCCGAACGCAAACATTACGCTACAGCGTAACGGTAAAGTAATGCTAAAGTAATGGTAAAGTAATATGGCATTATAATTAATAAAGGAAACAAAATTAATATGTAAACTGTTGCAATTATAATAAAACGTTGAAATTTACGTTCAACGGTCATGCCGCAATTGCAACAAGTTGCTTTTGCAGCATTAAAAAATAAAAAAACATAGTGACCGTCATTGCAGTCGGGCCCCTGCATATTGGCAACCCGCTAACGTGGCTTTAAGTGGGTTGCCAGTCTGCAGGGACCCGACTTGAATGACAGCCACTTTGTTTTTTTTATTTTTTAACGCTGAGAAAGCAACTTGTTGCAATTACGGCATGACCATTTAATGTAAATTTTAACGTTTTATTATAATTGCAACAATTTACATATTAATTTGGTTTCCTTTATTAATTATAATGCCATATTACTTTAGCATTACTTTACCATTACTTTACCGTTACGCTGTAGCGTAATGTTTGCGTTCGGCCGGTCCGCCAGGGTAGAACCCACCTAGTGGAGAAACATGCGTATAGTCAGGCAAGACGGTAACTGAGAGTGTCTTGTCTAAACGCATTTCACATAATTAAGTAAGTAGTAGAATTCATATTCTTGAAAGGTCAAGAGTCGAGATGCGCGACTGCTGTCCACGGTTGCTGACGATAGCATAAATCATTCAACGTTTGGTAGTATTAGTCACCCACTAGCATCGCTAACAAACATTGAGCGGAACTAGATACGAGTAATATTATTAATAACAACGTGCCGATTTCAAAAGTTAGAAACGTGCCGATTTCAAAAGTTTGATCGCCCTATCCCTAGCATGGAGAAACCACCATATATAAACCCCAGATACATTCTTGTCAATTATCTTTATTGTTCAAGCAGTCGTACTGTCCACATCATTTACGAACCGCCTTGACTAAGTCGCGAACTTTTACCTCACCGCGAAATATTCCTTAAAGAAGAACCGCCTTGATTAAGTCGTGCACTTTTACCTCACCGCGAAATAGTAACGTGGTGTCCATTTCTGAAAATAAAGTCCCTTCGGCTTTCGGTCGTCGTACTAATTGACCTCGAAGTTGTTCGTGAAAGTCAATTAAAACAAACACCCGGTAGAATTCCATCAATATTCTGCAACGGATCGGGGATACAATCGATAGATCAATCTTCTCTTGCCCTTTCGGACTGAAAGGTAATGTAAGTTTTACTCTTTAATCACATTGTAATTCATTCCTATTTTCCTGTTATAATAAATAATTATCTTATCAAACCACTGTCATTCTGAAGTATCGCAATCCCCTTGGATTGATAAAGTGAAAACGAACCCCACAATAAAAATAAATAGTCAGGCTTTACCAACTTGACTTAATCAGCCTTTGTAACCTCCCTCATTCTAACCTTTTCCTACCTACCCTCGCCTTTGCTCGGGACGTAACAATAGAAGTAATGGGGATGTATGAAGAAAAGCAGGAGAAAAGGATGGAGGAAATAAGGAAAGAAATTAGACAGGAAATTGCTGAACTTAGGAAAGAAATGAGGAAATGGGAAGAAGTCAGGGAAAAGCTAGAGAGAAGGATGCAGATGTTGGAGCAAAGACTAGAAAAGAAGGAAGAGTCTAATAAAAAGGCACAGGAGTTGGAAGGTAGAATTAAAAAAATGGATAGCTCAAACCGTGAGTTTGGAGGTGGGGAGAGTTAGAATAAGGAGAAAGAAAGACGGAGAAAAATAGAGCAGAAAATAGAAAAAAAAACTGAGAGAAGAAAGAAAAAGAAACATAGTGATAAAGGGTCTAAGATTAGAGGGGAAGAAGCTGAGGGAAGGAGTGGAAGAAGTGCTAAAAAGGATTGATGCTAAGGTACAGATAGAGGAAGTGCAAAGTGTAGTAAGGGAAGAGCGAAGAGGGGAGAGAATGGTACTAGTGAAACTGAAGAAATGGGAACATAAGAGGGAAGTGATGACAAAGAAGAGGATGTTATATGGAAGCTCGGAGAGAATAAAGGATGATTTGACATGGGGAGAAACGAACATGCAGTATTGGTTAAGTATGGGAGAATACAGATAGAAGGTGTATGGTGGAATTGGGACGAGGACAGGGAAGAGTTAGTAAAAAATGAGGTATCGGGAAACTAGGAGAGAAAGGAACAGGAGGTGAAGAAATAAGAAATAGTGAGAAACCAAAAGAGACAAGAAACGAAAGTAGGGAAGATTGGAGGATATGCTACTGGAATATAGCAGGCTTAGAAAGAAAGATAGGGAGTTTATGAGAAATTTGACACAATGGGATGTAGTAGTAATGACGGAGACGTGGCTAGATGAAAAGGGATGGGAAAGACTAAGGGGACGATTACCTTGAGGTTACAAGTGGCAGATTCAAAATGCAAAGAGGAAGAATTAAAAGGGCAGAGCAACGGGAGCAATGGTGATGGGAGTAAGGAACGAATACATAACAGAGAATGATAAAAAAGAGTTGAAAGAGCATAAGGAAGGATTAATAGTAGAAGAGATAAATATGGGAGGAGAGAGGTGGAAGATAGTAGGGGTTTATGTGAACGGTGATATGTAGGAGAAATCAGAGGAGATGAGAGAACTGATGGAAGAACATAAGCAAGAGATTAGGCTTATAATAGGAGATGATTTTAATGCGAGAACCGGAGATAGAGGAGGAAGGGAATGGGATGGAGAGCCAGGAAGAAAATCCAAAGACAAGATACTGAATGGGGAGGGAAAGAAGTTGTTGAAGAGCCTAGGGGAGATGGGATGGTTTATCCTAGACGGAAGTATAGAGGGGGATGAGGAAGGGGAGTATACGCGTCCAGGAGGAAAGAGGGGAACGGTAATTGATTATGTGGTAGTGGACGACGAAGTAAGAGAGAAGGTTAAGAAACTAGAGGTGGGCAACTACATAGATTTGGATCACTTTCCCATAATAGTGAGAGTAGATGGAGAAATGAGTAATAACAATAAGGCTAAATAGGAAGCAAAAGTAAAAAGAGCAGGAAGAGGGGATTGGTCAATGGAAGGTAGAGAACAGTTTAAAGAAAAAGTCAGGAATATCAAAATGGGCGAAGGAAATGTAAACGAGGAAATGGAAATAATGGTAGGAGAAATAAATGGAGTATTAGAGTGCACAAGCAAAAAAGAAGTTAGTGAAGGAGGGGATAGAAGTGGATGAGATGAGGATTGTAAACAGAAGAAGAAGGAAGTGAGAAGGGTATTAAGAAAATGGAGAAAAGGGACAAGTAGTGGAGAGTTATATAGGAGAAAATAGGAGTATACTGAGTTGTGTGATCAAAAAAAGAAGGAGGAAAATAAAAGGTTTGAAGAAGAAGCGGAGAAGGCTAGTACGGAAGAAGAGGTTTGGAAGGTGATAAATAAAGAGAGATGAAGAAGGAGAAGAGTAAACCAGGATATAGAGATGATAGGATAGGTAACGACAAGATATATACACTGGCATATACAGACGATATAGTGTTCTTGGCGGGCTTAATTACAGGATTTAAATGTAGAAAAGACAAAGATAATGAGGTTTAGAAAAGGAGGGGAAGAAAGAAAGAATGGACGGGGAGATGGAAGGGGAAAAAATGAGAAGAAGTAAAAGAATTCAAGTAATTGGGATATACCTTGCAAGCAAATGGAGATCATAGAGCTCATATAAGAGAAAGGATAAAAAAAGCAGCAGGAGTAATGAAACAGGTATGGGGGATAGAAAAAAGAAGGTTTAAAACAAATTGGAGACGGAGAATGTGGTTATTTGATACGCTGGTATGGCCGGTATTAGATTATGGAGCAGAGATATGGGGATGAAAAGAAAGGAAAGAGATTGAAAGTTTACAAGAAAGGTATATAAGGTGGACGCTAGGGGTAGACTGGAGGACGCCGGGATATATGGTGAGAGAAGAAGCGCAAAGGGATAAATTAAGTACTAGAGCGGGAAAGAGGGTATGGAATTTTGAGACGAAGCTGAGGGAGGGAAAGGGAGGGGAGTTAGCGAGAAGGTGTTTGATGGAGGTAGAAGAAAGGAGAGGGAGGGCGATGGAATTAACGAGATGGGAGGAAGAAAGGGGGGAGTTCTTTAAGGCTAGAGATATAGAAGACGGGACTGGAGTCAACTATGAAGAAGTGGAAACAAGGGAGAGAGAAAGACAATTAATAGAAAGGTGGGGGATGATTGAGTAATCAAAATATAATATATGGTATAAGATAATAAAAAAGGAAGGAGTACAAAAGTATTTAGAAAAGAGATTGGGAGAGAAAAGATGGATCAGAATAGCAAGATGAGGGTGCTAGGGGAGCAAATGGAAAAGAATGAAAGAATGGATGCAAAAAAAATGGCAAAACGTAGGTACAAGAGAAGTGGAAGGAAAAGGAAGAGGAAACGGAAGTTGCTTAAATTAGAATCGCAATGATTTGTAAAGATTAGTTTGCGTTTGCGTTACCGCTCTCTCTCTCTCTCGCTTGCACTCTTGCTTTCGATCACTCGCTCACTCGTTCGCTAACATGTCCCAAATTGCGCTATCGTCAAAAATAGAATTAATGCTTTGGATTTAAGATTTGCTGTCAATAGGTGTAAATAACTGTAAACAGTAAGGATAAGATTTTATGAAACATGTAGAAGGAAGTGTTGTAAGAATTGGAAGTCATGTAAACCCTTGGGACACATTATGAATAAAGAGTAAGCCATAAAGCAATTGGCTACCAATATTGAATTTGAATTTATTGAGAAAAAAGCTCACAGGGCTATAAAGCACCTTTAGGAGCTAAACAGAGTGTACACATAGAACAATGTACAGAGATGTAGAGATATATAAATATATAGAAGTAGAATCTAGAGTGTAGTGTACATATTTTTAGAACCCCGATTTAATATTAAAAATGTACATTTAACGACATTATCGGTTATATAAAAAAGTAAGTACATGTAAGTATATGCTGTGAGAAGTTACTTAAATCTTATATTAAGATGTTTCGAACTAAGGAATCTTTTATATGCTTGCATAAACTCTGAATTGTGCTAGTGAAAAAAGTTTTACTATAAAAAACCGATTTTTAAAATATATAAATTACCATAACTTCCCTACTCTTCAATAAACTGTATTGATGTTATAGGTCAATCCATTCGTCCCAAACCAAGGAATCTTTTACATTCTTGCATCAACTTTGAATTATGCTAATGAAAAAAGTTTTACTACAAAAAACCGTATTTTAAAATATTATGCATTACCATAGCTTCCTTACTCTTCAATAACATTTATTAATATTATAGGTCAATCGATTCGAGTCGAATCATTACACCTTTTCTGTTTTTGCATCAACTTTAAATTATGTTAATGAAAAAAGTTTTACTATAAAAAACCGATTTTCAAAATATATAAATTACCATAACTTCCCTACTCTTTGATAAACTGCATTAATATTATAGGTCAATCGATTCGTCCCAAACCAAGGAATCTTTTATATTCTTGCATCAACTTTGAATTATGCGAATGAAAAGAGTTTACTATAAAAAACCGATTTTTAAAATATTATTGAGTGCTAGAAAAAAATGCAATAAATATTTTTAGAAATCCTTCGGTCAGTTTCAAGATATTAGTGAGGAAAATAAGCTCTCCAAATTTCATCAATTTATCTGCAACCGTTTTCTAGTTATCGTGTTCACAAAAAAGCGTGACATCCACACATTCACACACACATCCACACACACACGCATCCGGACAATTGCTTAGAATGTTGTATTAGACATTTTTAAATTAGGGAGGGTTTAATTAAATGAATTTAAAAATTTTGAAAAATGTCACCATTACAAAGCTTCCTCTATGAGGAAGCAAAAGAATATCATTAGCACACCTCATAATAGAAAAAACATAAATGAATTTAAAAAATAGTAATGTTAATGGAAATAGAACTAAATATAGTAGAGAGAGAAAACAAGATACAGGCTAAGTCCACAGAGTTATATCGAATAAAGGCGTACCCACAGATTTTAAAAATTCAGAGAACATCCTTTCAAATGCAAATAATGTGGGCGCATTACGAATAATATTGGGCAGTTTATTCCAAAGCCGCCTCCCTCTAATTACAAAAGATTTTTGCATTAAACATGTTCTATGAGCAGGTATTGCCAGTGTACGACCTCTAACGCGCAGCCCAGGCCGACCTGGAAGGTTCAGATTCTCCCGCAAAAACAATTCCAGTAAATATACCGGCTTTTCATTTTTAAAGATTATGTACAGCAAATTACTCATAAAATATTGTCTTCTCTTGGAAACTGTCATAAAGCCAGCTCTTTCCCTATACTCAGAAATATGATCGAATTTGGACAAGTCACAAGTTATATATAAAACGGATGCAGGCATTGAAAGCACGTTTAAGTTTGCAATTAAGGTCATCAGAGATTCCATCATATACCACACACCCATAATCAAAATAAGGAAGAATATCAAGGCTTTCACAAGATGGATTCGCGTAGCTGTAGGCAAAGAGTCCCTACTCCGACTTAGCTGATGTAAAGTTCTGAAGGTTTTGCGAGATATAAGTTCAACATGCTCTTTCCAAGAAAGAGTCCTGTTGAATATCAAGCCAAGATCATTAACTGAATCAGAGAAGTCAATAGCAAGACCGTTCAAGTACAAAGGTGGGAGGGAATCTAGGACTTTTGATGGATTATGAATGGAGGATCCAACTAGCAAAGCACTGGTTTTCTGAGGATTGAGTTTCAAACTATTAGATACAACCCAGTTCTAGACGTTATTAATATCTTCCTGAACCATTTGAAGTAGGTCCCTAAGGGTACTAAGAGGCCCAGAAAGATATATTTTGATATCATCAGCATAAAGGTGATATTTACAGTAGCGCAAGACAGCTGAAAAGTCGCAAGTGAACACATTAAACAATTTGGGGCCAAGTATTGAGCCCTGCGGTACCCCACTCTTCACTTCATTCCAGTCAGAGAGAAGACCATCACTGTTTGCTACACATTGTAAGCGATTACTTAAATAAGACTTAAACCAATTTATGGCACTGTTAGAGATATTAACGTTTTTTTAATTTTTGGATTAAAAAGTCATGGTTTACCAAGTCGAACGCTTTGGAAAGATCAAAAAATACTCCCGGTTCAAAATTTCTTTCTCATACATTTTTTAATCCTCAAAAGTGACCGTTGGCTCGAAAGGGGTGAGACGGAATAAGAAAATAAAAATGTGGCCGTGAGAAATGTAAATTTTAGTATTCATTTGCAAGTTTTAAATTCAGAAAAAATTTATAGGCACTTTTGTAAAAATGAATTTTCAACTAAAATGAGAAATCGTCAAGAAGAAAAATGAATTTTGAACCAAAAAATTGAATTTTCAAATACGAAAAATAAATTTTGAAACAAAAATGCAGTGGTCACATTTTCAATTGAAAAAAACTCGTTCAATTTTTAATTAAAAAATAGAAAAATGAATGAAATGAAAGTGTAAAAATATAAATTTTCAAACAATAATTGGAAAATTACATTTTCATTTTAAAAAACGACTTCTCATCAAAGCAGTCAAATTGGGAAGCAAATAGTTAGAGTTTCAACTCTAAAAGAGAAAGTTTCAACTAAAAATGGAACATTTAAATTATTATTAAAAAACGAAATTTCATCAAAATAAATGAATTTTTAAACACAAAATTGGATTTTCAACTGAAAAAATTTTTTTTTCAACCAAAAATGGAAAAATTAAATTTTGTCTGAAAAACTATTTTTCTTTAAAATCCAAGCATTTTTAAGCACATAGTTGAATTTTCAAGCCAGAAAGATAAATTTTCAAACAAAAATGAACGAGTTAAATTTCCAGTAAAAAACGAGTGTTAATGAAATTAGATCAATTTTTAAACACAAGGTTAAATTTTCAACTCTGAAGCATAAAATTTAAACCCCAAAGGGAAAAATTAAATTTTCAGTGAAAAAACGAATTTTCAACAAAATACATGCATTTTTAAACAAATAGTTGAATTTCCAACCCGAAAATATTGAACCAAAAATGAAAAAATTAAATTTTTAGTGAAAATACGCGAATTTACTAAAAATGGAAGAGTTCAGTTTTCAGTAACAAAAAAACATTTTTATCAAAATACATAAAGTTTTAAACAAATAGTTGAATTTTCAACACGAAAAGATAAATTTTCAACCAAAAATGGAAAAATTAAATTTTCAGTGGAAATATATGAATTTTTATAAGAATACGTCAATTTTCAAACAAATAGTTGAATTTTTAACTCGAAAGCATACTTTTTCAACCAAAAATGAAAAAGTTAAATTTGCAGTAAAAAAAAACGAATTTTTATCATTATACATGAATTTTGAACTTAAATAAATTTTTAAATGGAAAAGTTAAATTTTCAGTATAACAACATGAATTTCTATAAAAAATACATACATTTTTAAACAAATAGTTGAATTTTCATCTCAAAAAGATAAGTTTTCAACCAAAAGCGGAAAAGTTAAATTTTCATTATAAAAAACGAATTGTAATCAAAATACATGAATTTTTAGACAAATAGTCAAATTTTCAACTGAGGAAGGTAAATTTTTAAACAAAATTGGGAAAGTTAAATTTTCAGTGAAAAAAAAACGTTTTTTTGTCAGATTAGTGAAGTTGGGAAGCAAATAGTTGAATTTTCATCTGAAAGAGGTAAGTTTTCAACTAAGAATGGAACAGTTAAATTGTTATTAAACACGAAATTTCTTTAAAATACATGAATTTTTAAATACATAGTTGAATTTTCAAGTCAGAAAGATACATTTTCAACCAAAAATGGACGAGTTGAATTTCCAGTAAAAAACGAATGTTCATGAAATTAAATGCATTTTTAAACACATGGTTGAATTTTCAACTCTGAAGTATAAAATTTAAACAAAAAAGGGGAAAATTAAATTTTCAGTAAAAAACACGAATTTTCATGAAAATACATGAATTTTTAAACAAATAGTTGAATTTCCAACTCAAAAATATAAATTTTGAACCAACAATGAAGAAATAAAATTTTCAGTAAAAATACGCGAATTTTTACAAAATACATGAATTTTCAAACAAATAGTTGAATTTTCAACTCGAAAGCAACCAAAAATGAAAAAGTTAAATTTTCAGTAAAAAAACGAATTTTTATCAATATACGTGAATTTTGAACTCAACCCAGTGGGCACCATGACATCCAAAGGACATCCTTAGAACGTCCTTATATGTCCCGGGAAATTGTGGGATATTGACCTCTATGTCCCCGAGTCATCAAAAAGACTACTTTAGGACGTCCTTAAGACGTCCAATGTCCGGTCCTCCCTATCTCTTAAAGACGTCTTGGGGGATATGCTGAAGGACATCCTAAAAAATAATTTGATGTCATCTTAAAGACGAGTTAATTCATAACCCGGATACTTGAACTTATATGAATCTAGATGATTCAAACATATGAAAATCAAGAAATCAATCTCAATAGTGAAATTCTGAATTTATTTTCAATTGAGATATTCGCATGTGTAACGATTCAGATTTGGTCGTTTTTGATTTTTTGACGCATTTTTTTAGTGTTAATGAGAAAATAAACGCGAAATCGCGAATTTCTTGCCAATATTGTATTTTACACCTCAAAAATTAAAATAATGTATTAAAAAAGTAGCATTTTCAAATTAGTCAAAAGCTTCGCTCTCACGATTGAAACAAAAACTATGCATTTTACCAAAACACGATTTGAAGAAAGTTTGTAAATATTTTTGAGATTAATAATTTTGCTTGTTAAATTTTTTTACATATGTAGTATTTTGCTGGAAAATAGAATATTTTATTTTGATAACATTTTTCACGATGAAAACAAAAAATACCAGTCTTACAAACAAAAAATAGTCAGGAGTAAATTTTGTAGATCCTTTTTAGATAAACAATTTTACTCTCAACAATTTTTTTCTCATCTCATAAAGTTTTGCTGCAAAATGGAATTTTTTATGACATTTCTCCGGGTTAAAACAAAAAATATTCGTCTTATAAAAAAATGGTTGGAAGTAAATTTGTAGATCTTTTTAAGATTTTTTTTTCTGCAAAACAGAATTTTTTATTTTTTATGGCATTTTTTCACGGTTGAAAAAAATATGCATCATATAAAAAAACGGTCTGAACTAAATTTGCAGATCTTTTTGAGATGAACAATTTTTACTTCTCGATATTTTTTTCGTATCTGATATACTTTGCTGCAAAATGGAACTTTTTACTTTTTAAAAAGCATTTTGGATTGATAAAACCAAAACCGCTTGTCAAACGTGGCTGGCTAACGAACTCGGCAATCCAATCGACTAAGTCCTGCAAATGTTATCATGTTTACAGACGACGACAGCGACAACAACGACAACAACGACGACAGACATACACCAAAGCAAAATCCATTTTTTCTTCCGAAAACATCGAGATTTGATAAAATCCACGAAAGACAATTTTTACATAGAACCAACACTTTCTTATTATTATTTCTTATAATTATTTCAAAAAAATTATTTCATACTTTTCTATATGTGAATAACTGCGCTGGAGACTACATCTAAGAAGAAAGGAATGATCTACAATTTGCGCTAAAAGGTTTTATTCAAACAATTTGTTTTAAACATAGGAACACTGACAACGTAAAATTATTCAACTAGGTATGAAATAAGTTTTACTACACTTTTAAATTAGACGAATGTTTCTTCTTTCTTCATTTTTTTTTCCTATTAAAGACAGCCCTCTTCACTCTATCCCCTGCCCTACGTAACCAATCTTTAACAGTGTCTCCAATAACACTTCTCGTTGAGCCAGGATAAACTCGCAACATAACTCCTGCAATTATTGTGAAAGTATATAAAATTTTTAATAGCTAGAAACTTTAGAGTACCAAAGTGCCTGTGTCGTATTACAAAAAAATTGATTAATTTTTATACATTTGTACATATTATAATACTAATAATAGTGAATATTCGAAATATTTCTGAAATATTATACATACTAATAATAGCGTCTGAGAGTTTGGTTTCCTGAAAGTTCCTATTCCCTTTCATGCCACACCATGATATCCTCGGCCAAGTGTGTCGGTCATTATAAAAGCCATAACATTTCTAGTGGCAGCTTCCACTTTTTTTCCACCTCTCTGACTTATACATCTTGCCTGATAAGAGACGATTCTTATTAAAAGTGGTATCAGTTATCTAAACTCAATTTGAGTTAAATGAGATGAAAAAGATGTTTAAAAATATGTAAGAGAAAATGCGGTTGTTAACGGTTGGCGCACGAACGACTGTTGCCCTACTATATTCAATATTCTGATACATGACATGGATGAAATCTGGGAGCAAAAAAGTGAAGAGAAACTGTGATCGGAAAAAAATAAAATTTTTGCTTTAAAGTTTTCGGACGACTTGACAATTGTTTCAAATTTCCAGGAGGGATTAAAAGATATGTTGCAATCTTCGGAAGGATACGTAGTTAAGAATAATTTAGAAAGCAATGTAAATAAGTCGAAAATGATAATATTCAAGAAAGGGGACAGAAGAGCAGTTTTTGAGAAATGCAAAATATTTGGCGACGAAGTACAGATCGCAGATAAATACAAAAATGTGGGTTTTTGGTTCTCTGTGGGTGGATCGCACAGAAACCGCATTAAAATTATGGTCGGTAAAATGCAAAAAGCAACCAACGCGGCTACGATAAAAATGAAAAAAGCAAGAATAGCTGAACTAAAATCCAAGACTTTATTTAATGGATGTACTAGTAAAATCGGGAGGACTGTACGGGACATAAGTTTGTGGATGTAGAAATGGGGAAGAAATAGGGAGGGCTCAAAGAAACTTTGTCAAAATGGCTATGGGTCCAGATATAGGAACATTCTAGGGTACATCTGGAGAATGGAAACTGGGAGAAATAGCATAGAAATAAAAGTGAAAAAACGAGTTCGCCGATACGGGAAGGAATTTCGGAAATAGGGCCCGAAAGGTTACCTAAAGTCTGCTTACAAGAAGAAATGAGGGGGATACAAAACAATATTCCTTCAGTATGGGGAGAAAAAATTGATAGAGTTATTGAAGGAAGTAGAAGATGGAGAAACGTTAAATTGGATTCGAGAGGAAGTATCAAGAAGGGTGATAAGGGAAAATTTAGAGAAAGTTTGCAGAACGAAATAGGATCAGGAAGTACAAGAAGATTGGGAAACGATTAATAGAAATCCTCATTGCAAATGGTATGGGGAATCTAAAAAGAAGTTAGGTTTAGAGTCACTGGGCAAATAAGGAAACAGGGTCCAAAGGCAAAGAAGAATCGCTTAGAATGATGTGTCAAAATGTAGGAAAGGAACGTTCAACACGTAAACTCAGAACTCTAAAACTGTAACCATTCAAAATTACCAAAAATGATCATTTATTACTTTCAGATAGTTTAATTTTTACTTTTCACGATTTTAAACGCAAGTTTTAATTTTTTTAATTTCAAACCTTCCTTTAGAATTATTATTTCTTCTTGAAATTTTCCATACAAATATTTTTTAATTTGAAATGATTTTTAAGTTTCAATCTTAAACTAAAAATCGATCAATTTCAAGATATTCTATTGCAAATTAAAAATTGGACAAAAAATAATACAAAACGAGACTGCTATAATATGATTCCAATTTTTGAAATTGTACAATTTTAAGGATTTCAATTTTTACATCTAAAATTATTATATTAAAAACTGATCATCAAGGCTTTTAATATGAAATTTTGAAACATTCAGTAGCGGAATGGGAATATTTTCGAAATGCGCATTCAAAACTATAATTTGGAATTAAAATTATAGAAATTTTGAAG
>CAKNXH010052673.1:3469-17782 GCA_932178445.1 Andricus quercusramuli
ACTGACCGGTGCAAAGTGGGACCAAATCCCGAAAAGCTGGCCAAAATTATAAAATGTCCATAAAATGGACCAAATTTTGTTACACGGGGGTTTTTGGGGTCGCTGATTACGAATCCGGCGTCAAAAATTTCAAAAACAAAATTGCGGATCCAATATGGCGGACGAGTATGCTAAATAGATGTTTGATTCTTTTCAAAATTGTTGTAGGGGGGGTTTTCGAGGTCGCTGATTGCAAAATTGCAAAAGTGTCAAAAATTTCAAAAACAAAATGGCGGATCCAATATGGCGGACGAGTATGCTAAATAGATGTTTGATTCTTTTCAAATAGTTTTAGGGGGGTTTTCGAGCTCGCCGATCACAAATCCAGCGTAAAAAATTTTTAAAACAAAATGGCGGATCCAATATGGCGGACGAGTATGCTAAACAGATGTTTGATTCTTTTCAAAATTGTTTCAGGGGGGGGGGGGGGGCGGTTAGAGGTCGCTGATGACGAATCCGGCGTAAAAAAATTAAAAACAAAATATTAGATGTAATATGGCCGACAGGTTACCTGAAATAATATTTATTCTTATATTATTCGATGTGAGGTGTTTTTTGAGATCACTGAATAAAAACGAAAAATCTATATTATTGAAATATATTTATGAAAAGCCTTAACTTAAGAGATACATACCAAAAGACACTTTAATTTTCGCTATCAGAAGATTCAGATTCAATGTCAGAACATTCGCTAGGTTCATGAGAGGAAGTCCCCGTCATTTTGATATCAGGTAATTTATCAGACTTAAATTTTTCTATATTTTCAGAAATTGAAGGGCTGGATCAAAGAACGGGACGTGCGCTCGATAGCCCCTGAACGTTATGCAATTTCCCGACAATTCGCGCTTGTCCCGCTCGCCCGTGTTTACATTGAAAAAAAAGGTACAAATCGTTGATTTTCAGAGAACTTCCAGTGAGAAAGTTGTTCCGTAGGGATTAACGAATAAATCTGCGCAAGCAGCATATTATTTCGTTTTGTATATCACAGGGTATCATTGAGGTAAGTGTGTAAAATTTTCAACATTTTTCATACACAACCTATATGCAGCAACGGCAACTGTTTCCTCAGCGCGCATCATTTCGTTTTACTAAGCTCGTGATATCTTGTCATATACAAAACGAATTATTATGCTGCTTGCGCAGATTTATTCTTTAATCCCTACGGAACAACTTTCTCACTGGAAGTTCTCTGAGAATCAACGATTTGTACCTTTTTTTTAATGTAAACACGGGCGAACGGGACACGCGGGATTTTCGGGAGATTGCACAACGTTCAGGGCGATCCAAGCGCACGTCCCATTCTTCGATCCAGCCCTTCAATTACAGCTGACGTATTATTTAAATTTTCCTTTATTATGACGAATATTTCTCTTCTTGTCAAACCCAGGACCGGTGCACTATCGTCTGCAGTACGCTCCACTGCAGATCCTTAAATTTTATGACAATATATACATTATTATTATTGCTATTATTACATTAGATTTTTTAAATTTTGAAATATTAAATATTTTGTAATGATAAATTCAACTCAGCGTTCGTGGAAATGCAACACTTATTAATATTATTATTATATTATTATCAGATTATTTGTTTATAATTTGCAATTACTAAATATTTTTTAAAATTTAATTTAATTCACAGTTCGTAAAATTGCAACATTCAGGGACGCGTCCCCATGCTTTTTGCCCGAAAAGCGGTCCAAAAACCTCAATGCGCAGCTATGCGCAAAATTTTAATCTTGATTCCATAAACTGGCACTATACATTACAAGTTATGATAGGTCCGTAAGCAGGATCACGTGAGGCAATTTACCTTTTCCCTACATGTTTGCGTTAATTGGTTCAATTTTATTTTGCATTTTCATAAAAATCGTTAATTTTTGTTGTATAGTAATAGTATGACTATTATACTAGTGATTTTTATTCAAATAGTACTTACCACTAGAAGATGAATCCATATTTTAGAATTTAAATATCTTGATTCTATGATTTTCTGTAACCTCCGAAACACAAAACCAGTTTTAGCACCACGAAACTGCCAGGTGTTCACGGAACGAAGGCCACCTTCGAACTGCCATAGAGAGACAGGTAATAGGGATATAGACCTCTAAGCTACAGATTCTGAAACCTTGATCCTTCCTCTACAAAACCTATCTATTCAGATTTTCAAAATCGAAATTTTTTTTTTGTATTTTGGCCAGCTTTCCGGGATTTGGTCCCATCGTGCGGTGATAGTAAAGTAATCGGCCACGCTCGTTACTCTTCGCTAATTAATACGTATGTTATCTGATTCATAAGAAAAAAGAATCTATAAAATAGAAATAAAATTCCTCAGACACGGAACTTCATCCTTATTTAAGAAAAATTATTTTTACAAAATTTGCTAAATAATTGCAATTTTATAACTGCCATATTTGATAGTTTTTATGATTGCTAATTGCGGTTTTTGATTTTTGAATCATTGTCCACTTTTCAGTTCGAAAGGTAATAATTATTGCAAGTTAATAAACAGAATTGTTCAAACAATTTTTATTGTTTTTAACTCTCTTCTCTCAGATAATTGCTAGAAAGTTGCGATATTTTCTAAAACTTATAACTTTGCTTTGGATCTCTAGTTATAAACGAATAATTAATAAAAAATAGGGAGAATAATTTTTCAAACAACCTCGCTTTGTGAATATATTTGTCTGAAATAAAACAGACATTTGAAAAAATTTTCAAATTTACTATATGGATCATATTAAATGTAACTTTTTCTTGAAGCAGTTAGTGAGAGCTTTTTTTTAAGTAATATTAATGTTAATATTTATGGTTTGTTTCTAACTACAGATTCAAAGAAAATCTGCATATTTCAGTATAACCTGCAACTTTCTAGTATTACGCTAGGAAAAATTGTTATGAAAAATGATACTTTATTCAAACGAATTGTCTTGTTACATTGTATAATTCATTATCTCGATATAAGTGAATAGTTGAGAAAAAATGGAAAATTTCACCAAAAACTGCCACCTTCTAGCATTCTAGCATTAGTGAGGAGTGGAGGAAGTTTTTTAAAGAATCATTCCAGGGCTCAGATTCAAGGAAGAGGAATGGTGGGATCAGAAGAACGGGGGAGGCAGCGATAGAGAAGTTGAATGACGAGGAGATAGAGAAGCAGATAAGGAAGTTGAGAAGGTCAAAAGCAGCAGGGCTGGATGGGGTAGAGAATGAAGCATGGCTGTTTAGTACACAAGAGGTTAAGAAGAGGCTAAAGGAGGTAGTGAAGAAAGTATGGAGGGGCGAGGGATTCCTAGGAGGGCAGAGAGAAGGGTTAATAGTGCCACTGTATAAGAAAGGAGATAGGGATCGACAGGAAAATTATAGAGGGATAACGCTAATGAATACGGCGTATAAAGTATACGCGATAGTGGAGGCAGAGAGACTGCGGAAGGATGTCGAGGGGGAAGGAATATTGCCGGAGACGCAGGCGTGCTTTAGGGCGGGTATGAGTACTATCGACAATATCTACGTTCTGCAGCACGTGGTGGATAGAGAATTAGCGAAGAAGGGGAAGAGAGTGTACGCGTTTTTTGTGGATCTCAAAGGCGCGTTTCCGTCGGTGAATAGGGGGAGGTTGCGGGAGGCGATGGAGGATAGGGGAGTAGAAAAAGGCCTAATTGAGAGGGTAAGGGAGATATATGAGGAGACCAAAGACAAGGTAAGAGGAGCGGAGAGGATTTCGGAGGGATTCTGGATGGATAGGGAGTTAAGGCAGGGGTCCTCTGAGCCCAACGCTGGTTGCGATTTTATTTGCGGATATGGAAAGTAAGCTGGAGGCCGGGTTGTAGGAGGAGTCAGGATATGAGGGATTAGAATTTGTTCACTAGCATATGCAGATGACATAGTGTTGCTGGCAAGCAGCGAGGAGGCCTTAAAAGAGATGACAAAGAGGTTGAGAAGATACCTGGATAACAAGGGATTAGAGCTGAATACGGAAAAGTCCAAGGTTATGGTGTTCAGAAAAGGAGGGGAAAGGGATAAGAGAGGGGAGTGGAAGTGGAAGGGAAAGGACGTGCAGGAGGTAAAAGAGCTTGTGCACCTGGGCTTCGTGTTTTGGAGGAATGGGGGAGTGGATGGTCACATAAAAGAGAGAGTGAGGAGGGCAAATGTGATGATGAGGCAGGTGTGGGGGTTGGGAAAGAAGTTATTGGCAGATGATTTTGGAAGGAGAATGAAATTGTTTGATTCACTTGTGATGAGTGTGCTATTGTATGGGTAGAGGTGTGAGGGTGGAAGGAAAGTGAAGAGGTAAACAGAACGCAGGAGAGGTATGTAAAGTTGACCCTGGAGTTGGCAAGGAACATGCCTAATTATATTGTCAGGAGGGAGACGGGGAGAACGAGTGTAGGGATTCTAGCAGGGAGCCGGGCGTGTAAATATGAGGAGAAATTTTTGGCTGATGGGGGAAGTAGGCTGGTTGAGAGGGAGAGGTACTTTAGAACGAATGGACTGCAGATGGATGAAGTGAGAAGGATGCACGAGGAAGGGAGGAAGGAATATGAGTTGGTTAAGAAAATCGGCATGGAGAGAGAGAAGACAGAAGGGGATGAAAGAATAAAAGATTCATGATATGATGGGAACCATGTGCGGATTATGCCAAGAGCAAGAGCGCAATATTTATGTGACAAAGGAGAGAAAGGAAGTGAGGAGGTTATAGCGAGGATGAGCTGTGGGTGCATGAAGGGTTTCAATAGGTGCTGGCTCTCTCGGAAGAAGAGGTTGCGTAAACTGTGTGGGAAGGGGGATGCAAGAGTGGAGCACTGGTTGGAGGACTGCGTACACTGTAAGAAATTTTTCGGGAAAATTCCCGAAAAAGTTCGGGAAGTTACTAACCCTAACATTTCGGGAATTTTCCCTAACGTTTTGTAGGAAAAATTTCGTGAAAAGTTCGGAAATTTTTCCTAATGTTAGGGAATTTTACCTAACAATTCGTAGAGAAAATTTCGAAAAGTTCGGGAATTTTTCCAAATGTCAGTGAATTTGACCTAATATTTCGTAGGGCAAACTTCGGAAAGTTCGGTAATTTTCACAAATATTAGGGAATTTCACCTAACATTTCGTAGAAAAAAGTTCGGGAATTTTTCCAAATTTTGGGAAATTTTATCTAACATTTCGTAGGAAAAATTTCGGATAAAGTTCGGGAAGTTGTCCAAATTTTAGGGAATTTTACCTAACATTTCGTAGGGAAAATTTCGGATAAAGTTCGGGGATTTTTCAAAATGTTAGGGAATTTTTCCTAACAAACGGTAGGGAAAATTTTGGAAAAAGTTCAGGAATTTTTTCAAATTTTTCCTAACAAACTGTAGGGACAATTTCGGAAAAATTTTGAGAATTTTTACCAATTTTCGGGAATTTATCCAAACAAATTGCAGAAAAAAATCAGAAAAAGTTCAGGAATTTTTGTAAATGCTAGGGCTGGTTATTATATATTCTAAAATTAAATATCAAATGTTTTCAATTTAATGAAATTAAATTTAAAAGGTTAAATGTTCTATAGGTTTTTTTCCTGACATAATTATATTTGACGCAGATATATTTACAATAATTACAATTGATAAGTCAAGCAATTGTTTAAAAGGATGAAGCAAGGCATGTCCTTTCTGGTCGGAAATTAATGAGAAATACTTATTAATTAATAACAAATTTAAAAAATATAATATTTTCTCTTTCGTCCTCTCTTATTTCCCTGGCGAGGATTGAGTTCTTGGAGCATCCTGAAACAAAAATTAAAAACATTATATTATGTTCAAGTACTTCAAATTTTTTTTCAAATCTTTAAAACGTAAGCTCAACAAATTCAACTTTTTTGAATTTACGTTTACAATTATTTTGTTCAAAATTTACAAAGCAGACATTAAGCCACCTTGCCTCTGTTCTTCAAAATTCGTTTCTTGGTAAATTCTCTTAATTGAAGTTTAAATTGGATAGTGCGTTCATTATATTTTGAAATGTCCGCATTAAATTTACAAAAATTTCTACTTTATTCTAGGAAAATATTCACCTTTGTATAAACTCTAAAGATGACGGTTTCTTCTCAGGATAATTGTAACCAGACAAATAATGACTAAGCAGGAGGAGGAGAGCGCCCTCAAGCACGCTGTCCGTCTCAGCGATGACTGTCTCCTCTATCACGATCGCACAGCGGCGATGCTCATCATAGACAGACATTCCTGTAACAAAAAGCAATTTTGTGAAAAGAGTATTTGGAAAATGTCATCTATCACAGATTTTTTTGTGAATTAGATAATTTTCATACCTTTGACTACCAGGATCGGACGAGAGGAATCTTCTGCCTTTTTCACCTCCTCCTCTGTTGCGCTTGGATCCTGAAAAAAATCAGCATAAAATATCAGACTTTATATTCTATTATATTCTATGTTTATATAATTTAAGAAGATATATAAATATAATAGAAAAAGTACTGTTTTTGCAAATATAAAAATGACAAATTGAAAAATACTTACGACCAAAGTGAAGAGATCAATTTCCTCGAAGTAGAAAGTGAGCAATTTCAGAAATGCCAGAGTTCTTGGAAGGTTGCTTTTTAATTATTTGCAGGCATCTTTCACCTTCGATAATTCAGCTTGTGCCTCCCTCGCTATTTTGGGTACATTTTTTTGCTGCCTGTATTTCCTGCTGTAGTCATTAAAATAAGAATAGATCACAGGAAGTTGTTTTTCCACATTTTCTTCCCAAACGAGTGCCACATCTTGTCCGATGAGAGTAGAGGCGTGATTGTAGAAATGCGTCTTCTTTTTCAAGTGAGGCCAGTGATCATTGAGGATGTCACGTAAACTTAAACCTTCCTGTTCTCGCCTGTTAAGGCAGATCTTTTGAAATGCATAAGTTGCTGCCAAGAGATCTGTCACTGCGTGCTCTCCAAGTTTTTCCTCTACAAAGTCGAGAAGAAGAGCTTGTTTCTTCTCCTGTCGAGTTAGCCATCGTCCTCTTGCGTTGATTTTTTTCAGAAGGTTGTTTTACGTATCGCACACGGTCGTAGATACGAATCTTCAAATCCTTGGCTCCATCAGAAAATGCATTGCTCTCGTCTGTCCAGATCTTATTCTCGAACGCTTGCGGAAACTTCGAAACTACCATTTAAGCTATTCGACCTGCAGTTCCGAACCTCGTATCGTGTAACACATTTATCATATAGTTGGCGATGTTCCTAACGAATTTAAGAGACAGTCCTACAGGATTTGTTGCGCTGTCTTCGAAGTTTGCTGGGACTATTGTATCCCACGGAAGAGGTGGGATTTGACTCATTTGACTTGGCGATGCAGCACTTGAAAAATCTCGGCTGATATTATTCCGACTGGATGTGGGAATGGACGGAGAAATGTTTCTTCTTTGTTCCGCTGTGAAGAAAGTCATTCTCCGATTAAATTATATAAGTTATGTTGATATTAGGAGTGATTTCTGATTGATACCAATATTGAATGATTTTTCTGATAAACTAAGGGATTTCTACATTTACAGTATATATAATAATAATTATCACCGTCTATATCCTGTTCTGATCGAATACTGCCAAGCGGCACCCTTTCTGGAACTGGTTCCCACGGCACACCATCAGGAAGCACCATCAGCTGCACTGGTCCAGTTTTGTACATCTCCGCTAAAGTTTGCAGAGTTTCATAATCCTCTACTTCCGTACCATCCTTATCAAGAACCATCTGCGCATTAAATAAAACGTACTTCAGTAAATTTAATTTCAGAGGATATCAATCTGTAGGGCTTGTTTTCTCAGGGGCTGCATGAACGGTTTGTTTGTTTTGATAACAGTTGATTAAAAAATTTTAAAATATATAAAATGTGAATTAAAAATGGAGTTAAACTAATAAATATTTTTGAAGCAAGCCATAATGCTTAAGAGTGAAAAAAATCAAAATACCTTGCATGAGGCGCTTGATAAGATATCCAATTTTTTACAAGCCGAAGACATAATTTCTTCAATGCTCCCACCAATAACGAGACTCCTCTTCTGTCCACCTAGACAGGTAACTTTAAATATCGGCATAGCTGATCTGAAAAATACAATTGAGTTTATAATGTGAAATACGGAAATGACACTGCACTGAGTAGAGTACCAAACCACTGACATTTCTCATAGGTAGTTAAAGGATAAAATGTCAATTACAATCGCGGTTTGAGTGCTGTAAAAAGAATATGCGAGCACTTGCTCTTTAATTTAGAGAATTTATTAGCAGAGTCAAATTTAGAAAACCTAACGAAACTAATTACGAATTATATAGTGACAGGGCCGCGAAACTAGGAAATGATGAAAACTCTTAGAAAACATTGGAATATTTTGGTCCATAGTATTTGGCATAAAGTTCAATTTGAATAAATTTAGTGGCCCTGTGAGTCTATCTATATCCTAGTATAACGGACTTGAAGCTAGTGCGTGTTTGATTTTCACATAAGATTTTACGTCTTGCTTGTAAATATGAAGAGAATCATATCCTAGTAGATCTCCAATAGGCAGACACTCATATCGGACAACATTTCCGAGTTCGTATAGTCGAAGCCTTGGCTGAAATGTTGTCTCCAAGACTTCAAGCAAAAGGTATAGACGTTCTTCGTTATTGCATAATAGAACGGCTATTCTTCCCATCTGAACATTGTATTGATAAGCCTCTTGTCTTATCGCAACAACATTTCCTTTTTTGTAGTGGGTTTCTCTGAACACGGCACTAGAACACTCAGTGAATTTTCCTACTAAATGTGCATCATTTACAGATCGCTGTAGAGCTTCCGAGTAGCGATTAATTTAAAACTCACTCCCATCATTTAATTGCAGTTCACACCTCATCCCGGCACAGGAACGCAACAAGCTTTGCAGGAGTTCATGCTTTTCTGATAAGGAGTGCGTTATATTTTTGTAGTTTTTAATGGCCCTCACGACTCTCTTGAAGTACGTATGTTTGCTTTCAAAACGTAGAATAAAAACCTTTATCAATGGACCGAATTGCAACATAAGTTCAGGGTAATGAGTAAAGAAATTATGCTTTGGTCGGAGTTTGACAGGTGGAAACAGCCTCTTTCTCATGTTGAGATATTCGTCAATAATGATTTTCAAATACGAAATGTACGACTTATGTATTTCCGGTGCACACACTAGCTCGACTATTTCAGTGAGTTTCAGAATACAAATCCACACATCATCGTCTGTATCGATTTTATAACCCACAAGAAGAGGAAAAAGACGAAGCAAAGTTAAGATTTGCCAAGCACCACCAACAATTCTCTTCCCTTTCTGAGATACTGCGACTGGCTTGTCTCTTTGATCATAGCTGGAATATTGAAAGAATTGAATTCTTTGATTAAGGGACGACAAAGAAGAAAACCCTTTCGAAACCAAGTTCGTGATCATGAGATACAAATCATAAGCCACGACTCCTTCTAGTACGTCGTGACCAAAACAGGGCGATAGACCAGGTTTGCTGACGTGAAATCCACGCAGACGATTGAATGCGGAGTCAAATTTTACTCCCTCACAATGTGTTTCTTCAATTTTCTTTTCCTCAGGGACTCCTTGTATGAATCGACAGTCCTACGCTCGTAAGATATGGGTACGTAATCGCAATTAGAGTCATAAGTACCACTCTGCACCTCTGAACAAGTAGAAGAAGTACTTGAAGAAGTACTTTCATTATCCCGGTCTGGTTCTTCTTCATCGTCTGCAGATCTATTTTCGGCAATAGTTTCTGCACCAGAATCTTCGTGACCAACATTTCCCGGTTTTGAAATATCTGCCTCCTCTTCATTTTCGCTTGCCAGAATATGCGTGCCGCTGCTTGCATCATCATCACCATCATCGTCGGCTTCTTCTCCTTGTTCTTCTTCTTCTCCTCCTTCAGCCATGGAAGGATTTGATTCTGACCATAACTCTCCGCGAGTGATCAAACAGTATCTGCAGAAGTACTTCATGGTACTGAAGTTTTCTACAAATTCTCCGAGAGCGTGACGACCCAAATTGTCGTTATAAATTAAAACAACTGACCCCTTAATGAATTTATTTGGTGATATTTCAACACCCTTATTTTCGATCATTAGCAGGTCCTTGACAATGGTCCCGTAAACTTTTTCATGATTAAAGTGTTTTTCCTTACACAGAGCGACAAGCTGAATCGTATTAATGTGGGTTCGAACGTAATCTGGTAGGTTCCCTAGCATTAAGTAAACAGCAATCAACTTATATTTTACACGAGCTGGACCGATAGGACATACTACTTCAAAAGCTTCTTGATATAGGATTATCCAAAAAGAAGTACGATTTTCAATAAATATTGGGTTGGATTAAAAAACGCTCCCGTGAGTAAAATCACTAAGAACATCTGTCCCTGCTGCTCTTCGACTATTTAAATTAATATCCAGTGAGTTATCCTTAAACATAGCTTTAAGGGTTTCAATTATAGGAACGTAATGAAAGTGCTTTTCTTTCTTATTGTCATCTAAAGAAATAGCCTTTGGAGCTACATATGCCAAACTTCCTTTGTACAGTTTTCTTCTTTTGTAATCTGTATGTAGTATCGAACTACAGGCAAAAAATGGATCTTTGCTGAAAACCCCCTCACTAACATTCTGTACTTGAAAATCTGGAACTTCGATGGTTGAAAGTTGTTGTCTTAATTGACCTTTAATTACATTCATTCTTAGAGAATCAATTTTTCGCGACTGTGTAACTAAAAATTGTACAGTTGAAGCAGGCACTAGAAACTCAGCTACCAACTTCAAGAACATCTGTAATAAATTCATTAAATATAACTCCCGTACATTTTCACTAAATTCGCAATTTGTTACTCCATCAATAATGCCTTCGCAGTGAGCAATATCGGGATTTTCATTCTCACACTCAGAATACAGATTTTCAATCCCCTGATTCTCGAGATCAGTCGGTATTTCCCTGTTATTCTCAATTACAGTAAGATGCGAATTATTCCTATGACGTCGCGTGAAATGAGAAGTGAACGAGCTAACGTTATCATAACATTTCTTACAACTTGGAAGGGGACATTTAACTTTTTCGCCTCTTCTCAAATGGTCTTTCAGATGCTTCATAAAAACCGTATGTGACTTCTAAAAATATGCATTCTCAAAGAGGCTTCTGACTTGCAAATCTTTTGGAAACTATTCAAATCGCAATGCTTGTATTTATTGACATTCTGATGAAACTTATGATGTTCTAAGTGTCCAGTCAGAAACTCGGTAGGCACAAAAAAGGCAGCTAAACTCCATCATATACTGCACAAAAAACGAGCTTATAAAAATTAGGCATTTATGTTCATAATTGTCTACAGGCTTTAATTATAAATGGAATTTGAACTTTTTGTAGAATTTTCAAAGTCCCGGATGTGGAAAAATACCGAAAAAATAATTGCCGAAACCGATTTTGTTCCGGAAAATGAAAAATACCGAAATATAATATAATCAAATTTCCCAAATTTCACATTCCGGAATTAGTAAAATTCTTAATTTTCAAAATTCCGATAAATGATGAATTGCTGAATTTTTAGATTACCGAAAAAATAAGATTTGATAATAAACTTGAGAATAAATATCCTAGATGAAATAAAAGATTATTCTAACAGAAAAAATAGTAAATATTACAATCTGCGTTTTCGGAAATTCGAAAATTCGGCAAAGTTAGGTCATCCTGTGCAATTAGCAATTCTGTTTTCAAAATAATAAAATTCTTAAGAAAAGTAATAGAGCTGATTTTTTTTTTTCGTTTTGAACAATATATAACGCTGCGTGGGGAAAAAATGTTATCGGAAAATTTGTTTTCAAAATGTTTACAATAACAAATTCAGTTTTTTTATTGAAGCCTATAACGCTGTGCGGAATAAAAAAATTGTATCGATAAATTCAAATGATTTTGAAAGATATTAAGAAATTTTTTTAAATTAACAAATCATTTAACATATGAAAAGATTCCAAAAAAATTTTAACCAAAATTTAGATTTTTGAAGATGTTAAAATAAAATTTTGAAGCTATTTGAGGATTTTGAATGTTCGAAGTTAATGAAAAAATTCTCTTAAGATTCCTGGGAAAAATATTAATGATTTTTGTTTAAAAAATTCATTTTTACAGAATATTTAAAAAGAGTTTAAAACAAAAATTGATTTTGAAGAGTAAATAAAAATCAAACAATTATCAATTTAGAAAAAATGCGATTGAGTTTAAAAGTTATTCAGAAGTTTTGAAGAGATTCAAAAATAATTGGAAACTTGAAAATATTTTTATAAATTTTGAAACAAAATGTAGATTTTCAAAGATTTAAAAAAAAAATAGAAGATTCTAAAGCATTTGGAAAGACTTTTTTTCATTTTTTCAGGATTCATTAAAGGTTTTAAGAAAAATTAGAATGATTTTAAGAGTTACTAAGAAGTTTCAAAATAATTAAAAAATAATCGAAAATTTGAAGATACCAAAAAATGTACAACACAGTGTAGATTTCTGAAGATTTGAAAGCTTTTTAAGCATTTTGAACTTTTTGATATTTCCAAAATTGTAAAAAAAAATATGGAACATTCTAAGGTAATTCTTAAATGGTTACTCTTAAGTTTTAAATTATTTTTGTGATTAAATGTAATTCTCAGATTAATATATTTTGTATGATTTCGTATGATCGAACATATCAGTATTTAGGGGATAACGTAATAAATAAATAATTAATAATATTATAAATATACGACAATAATATATAATATAATAAGAGAAATAAATAATAGTAAAAATGAATAATAATAATCTGCATCAGACGGAAAATTTAGATTGATTTTTTCTTTAAAATTTTGGCAATCTTATGCAATCTTTTTAAATATTCTTCAAAAATCATTTTTAATTTTCCAAGAAATTTCAAATTTTCCATTTTAAAAATGGAATATTTTAGACTGCACCAATATTTGAATAGAATTTGAAGTTAAATAAAAGTGTTTCATTATAAATGTATTAATTTCAACCTTCTCTAAAATTGAAAAATGTTCAATCGGACGTTTTATTTGTTTCAACTTTCCCTTTCGAACTGATACAGTTCAATTTTAAAAATTGAAATTTAAAAATTGTTCAATTTCTCAACAGATTCAGAATCATCTTGTACAATCAATTATTGTTTAATTTATAATAATAGAACTACAGTTCCATATTGAAAATCATTAATTAATTCGATATTACTATCACTGACAATGCCAATGCAAAGTTGTTTAAAAAATATCTTCTGAACGCTGGTAAGTAGAGAATATAAATATTTTTCAAATGAATAAAACAGCATGAGTCTGTACATAATATTGTCAACTCTTCGATTTTCATCCATATACTATACTTATGGAAATAGGTATTCTTCAAGTAATTAAAAATTATTCAAGTAAATTATTTTACTGTTATCATTGATTAAAAAATTCATAACGCCTAAAAGTTACATTCACTTATCAGGCAAAGAAGTTCGGCTATTATGAAAATAAAGGAGCACGTATTTCAAAAATTAATAGAAATGAATGTTGGATTTGTTACAATCATTCGAAGATTAAATGCTAATTCTCAAAAATAGACATAAGCTTTTTTCAGAATGCAGTATTTTCCAAACAAGCATTAGTATTCAGGAATTTCTTCTTTTAATCCACCTGAGAATTTGATCTCTTCCAATTGATCTCAAAAAAGTTTACAAAATGGCGACTGTTTTTATAAAACTCTTGAAAGTGGATTTTCCCAAGAGCCACACTTTTTAAAATTTTAATTTTTTTAAAGAAGTAAGTGTCAATATTAATTTTCGATTTATCGCATCCTTTCATCAAGATTAACTAATAATTTCTTTATTTACGTAAACAAGTCATTACATGACCCATCGGAGCATTGCATTTTTTAGTTGGAAAAAATTTGCACGAAATTTTTCCGAACGTTTGGGTTGTGTTCCGCATTTTTTTAACAACTCCTGTCGCGATGGCATCCGCGGAAAGGACCTTCTCAAAGTTAAAACAAATTAAGACATACTTCAGACTGACTATGACAGATGATAGATTTATAGGCGTTTTCGCGATGCTATCAATTGAAATATATATTTTGAGTTTCTTAGATTTTTCTGATGTCATTAAAGAATTTGCGAGAGCAAAAGCTTGAAAGGTGAAATTTATTTGACAATTCATAATACAAAGTACCAATAATAGGTATTGAATTTATCTGTGTTAAACCTTCTATGTACAATTATGTATGAATGTATGTAGATCGGAAGAGCAC
>CAKNXH010052673.1:22782-48812 GCA_932178445.1 Andricus quercusramuli
AAAAGAAAATAATTTTAACATAAAGAAATCGATATCTCGAAAACTATTCGAGATATCGATTCAAAAATTGCAGATTCGTGTTTCTCGCTAAAAATCCTATAGGAATCCACATAAAAACTTTGTCGCCACGGATATCGTAATTTCCCCGACCGTTCCGATAGCCGAACTACTTTAAAAACATATTCAACTCAATGACTTACCTGATATTTATTATCCAATGTTCAATCTTATAGACACTGTCACCAAAAAACACTGCACAGAAAATATAATACTTCACAAAGAACTGTTCTTAAGAAGAGGTCAGTGATAACTGAGTTGCAGGATGCAGTTTTCTCCTGTACATGAGGCTGTCGGTCGGAATGGAAAATTTTATTATGGACAGCATGACTCATTTTAATCCTCAGCTTTGCAAACCCTTCAGGTATACCGGGCCTGGTATGGAGGACCATGAAATGGACAGTTATAGTCTTTTAGAACTTCATTTAGTTAACTAAACCAAATATTTTCTTTATTTCACCAAATGTTTGGTATGAAGTGTTTGCTGGGTCAACTGAATAATTTTTTCCGCACAAAAACCATATTCTGTAGTTACCCTGGCGGACCGAACGAACGGAGCGGATACGCTACAGCGTATCCTTATAGTATCCACATCGTATCCTCTCCGTATCATGCAAGAAAAACTCATTAAAAAAGAAAGATTAACATTTCAATTGTTGAAATTCGGATTCCACGTGAAATTTTGAGTTAAAAGGTCACAGAGTAATCGCAATGGTTTTTCTTGCAACATTAAAAACTGTTAATAAATATAATACTTATCGATGACGTGCGCTGAAGGCGACTTCAAACACATCGTCATTCAGTAGTACTTCATAGGCGTTATCCGTCGACGATGCGTTTGAAGTCCCCTTCAGCCCACGTTATCGATAAGTATTATATTTTTTTAAAGTTTTTAATGTTGCAAGAAAAACTATTGCGATTACTCCGTGACCTTTTAACGTAAAATTTCACGTAGAAGCCCAATTTCAACAAGTGAAATGTTCATCTTCCATTTTTAATGAGTTTTTCTTGCATGATACGGAGAGGATACGATGTGGATACTATAAGGATACGCTGTAGCGTATCCGCTCCGTTCGTTCGGTCCGCCAGGGTATTATTATTGTTTTATAAAGAAACTGCAGGATGCTCTAAAAGTGAAGTTTAAAATAATGATTGGATCAATTTGTTGATGCAAAAGATTGTGCTCAAACAAAAATTTTCTTAGTTTCACAAAATATTCGTCGGAACGTATATGTATGTATGTATACCATTAAGCCATTTCCCTTTCGGGGTAGGCGTGACACTACCCGATTCGGGTAGTGTTTCTAGGTGGATAGTTTCTCGTAGTAAAGAACTACAAGTGTGGGCTCACCATACCCACGATGCCAACAGCACGCGATAGTATTATTCCCGGATGGTCACCCATCCAAGTACTATCCGCACCCAACGCTGCTTAACTTCAGTGATCTAAAGAGAACTGGTTTTTTCAGCGTGGTATGGCCGTTGGACGTGTGATTGTCAAAAATATTTTTGTTCTCAATTAATGCAATAATACATGTTGTTTATCATTCAGAAAATGTAAGATACTCTTTCGGACCGTATAATTCTGAACAATAGTTATACTTTCAATTAAGGTAATAATAAATGTTTTTTATTATTAAGAATCTGTAATTTGCTCTTTAGGAGCGTGGAATTTTCAAGAATAATTTGACATTAAATTAATTTGACTCTAAATAATGTTCTACAAATACCTGTGGGGTCTTTAAGAACATTTTTAAAAAAAGAATTGATTAACTTCTTGACGCAAAAAATAAAACTGTACATTTATTTCTGACTTACTCAAAAAAATCGTACAACGAAGTATTTTTGCGAATTGAAATTGAAAATTTTCAAATATATTGGTACTATATGTAATTCAACAATTATATTTATCCTGTAAAAAATGTTCACAATGCAAGGAATAGTGTCATGTTTACACGTGCTTCAAAAATGTAATTACAATGAAAATAAAATGTAGAAAATTCCTTAATATTTTTCAAAATTGAGGGCTTGTAGTCTTACCGGAATTATAAAAAGAAATTTCGGCAGTTAATTTAGTTACAAGTATGAAATAATTATATTTAATTATTTATTTGTAATATTATAAATTTAGTTTCCGTAAAATAAAAAATCAATACAGTAAAAATTATACCCAAAATAATATCTGACCGTAAATCATAAAAATAATATGCAATAACGTTATTAACAGATTATCATAATTATCAACAATTATATAATTTACTGTGTAAAATTATAAATCTTAATCTTAATTTCGATATAAGGGAAGCATACCTAATTTTTCATGAAAATAAATTCGAGTAATTATAGTATGAAAATATTTAGAAATATTCCCTGTAAAGTATATGAAAATTTCCAGAAAGAATAGGAAAAATTACCCATTTTGATACGATATTGCTAATTCCCTAACATTTCCGAAACATTCCCGATTTCTTCGGAAATATTTCCCACTCATTCCGAAATTTGTCAGAAAATTAGGGGAAATTACCTAGTTTTTCGGAAAAAATATTTTCCCTAACAAAATTTGGAAATATTCCATGCAGAATGCTAGGGAAAATTCCCGAAATTTGTTACAGTGTTGAGGTGGAAAGGAGTGAGATAAGCATGGAGGTATTGATGCATGAAAAGGGGGAAAAAAGGGCAGTAGCATGGGTGAAGGGAGTGTTGGGTAAGATGGAGAAGAAGAGAAGGAAGAAGGAAGAGGAATGGAGAAGGAAAGATTGTAAATAGGAGAGGAAGTAGATATAAATAAGTTGTAAATATTGTAAACAGTAGATTAGTGGTAGGTATTAGCCGCGAAAATAGAGGTTGGCAAGCGAGGCAAGACGAGAAAGTAGGGGCATGCAAGCGAGGCGAGGCGAAGCGAGAAAGGCAAGGCGATGAGAGCGTGCGGTCTTAGAGATAAGGAATGGATGGATGTTAGTTTTTATTGCTGAGTTTATGGTGCTGCGAGAACATTGGCTGATTCAAATCGAAAGCTAAAACCGACGAAGGATCAAAAGACCAAAAGAAGCTTGCATCAACTGAACAAGAAAATTGGATGGGCAAGACAGAATGCGTCCCGTGTTCAATATGTGATTGACTACATAACAGCTGGTAGACCGTTTAAGGAAAGGGTTCGAAAGATCGCGCGAGAGCTAAGCATCTTGAATCATACACCAAGCAAGTCAAAGCTGCTGTCAATCAAGCAGCATATTGTTGACAAAATACGGCTGTTATCTGACGCAAAGAGGAGAATACAGAAGAGGAAGAGATGGATGCAGAAGAATCAACAGTTTCTCGCTGACCCATCGCGCCTCTTCAGCGATCTCCCTGTTTCTGTAAAAAATCCACCCAAGCCCAAGGTGGTTTTGCGACAACCTTTTAAAATCTGAGGAGGAATGTCCATCAGTCACTGCCGAAGAGGTGAAGAAAGCACTTAGAGGCACGAAGAACTTTTCCGCTGCTGGACCAGATTGTATCAAGAACTTTTGGTGGAAGAAGTTTACTTTTATACACCAACATTTGGCCCGCATATTCACCTCAGATTTAAAGTCGGAGACGCCCATTCCGCAGTGGCTGGTGTTAGGACGCACTATACTCCTGCCGAAACAAGGCAATTTGTCCAACCCAGAGAATTATAGGCCAATAACTTGTTTGAACACACTGTGTAAGATCTTCACAGCTGTCCTGAACAACAGGATTGTTCGACGAATTGAGCCTATATGGCGAGAGATGTACGAACAACGTGGCTCGAAAAAAGGTATAGCAGGCTGTCGAGAGAACCTGCTAATTGACAGGTGTCTCTGTAAAGACGCTGCAGCCCATCAGCGCGTCCTGTCAATGGCCTGGATTGACTACCGGAAAGCTTTCGATTCAACCTCTCATAGACTTATCATTTGTCTGTTCGAAAGCTTGAAGGTACATCCATACATAGTGAGATGCATAGAGAGATTGATGCCTCTTTGGAAAACTAGATTTACCATCTCATCTAGGAATTATCGTCTGACAACGAACAACGTCACCTTCCAGAGGGGGGTCTTTCAAGGTGATACCATGAGCCCTTTGCTTTTTTGCATCACACTTCTGCCTCTATCTTTCTCACTACGAAATTCTCCTGGATACCTCTGTGGCGACACTAATCAGCGCGAGCATAAGGTGACTCATGTATTTTATATGGATGATGTGAAGATCTGTGCCTCTGGTAAAAGCAAACTTCAAACTGCTATAAATATCGTCAAGAACTACACAGGAGAGATTGGGATGGACTTTGGTTTGGATAAGTGTGTCAAAATTCATCTGAAGAAAGGAAAGATTACTGGCGTTCCCAAGGACCCTGAGCTTATGGATATGAGTGTTATTAGACATCTTAATACTGGAGAGACCTATACATGCCTGGGCGTGCCTCAAGCCGCATTCAGGGCGTAACATCAGTGAAGGAGTCTCACCGAAGCAGATACAAGCATCTTCTTCGACAGATTTGGTCTTCCAATCTGTCGGCGTTGAGCAAGGTATCTGCGACTAACATGCTTGCCGTCCCGGTTCTACTCTACTCGTTTGGGGTGGTTCCATGGACGAAGAACAAGCTTAAGGCCCTTGATGTCACCACACGTAAGATCATGCATATATGCATAAAAGCTTGCATATCAATTCGTCAGTTCCGCGATTATACATTTCACACCGTCAAGGCGGACGCGGACTTCTGAATCTCCAGTGTCTTCATAACCGAATTGTTCTAAGTACAGCTTACACCGTTACTAATGGCTGAGATCCGCTGCTAAAAATGGTCAGGAATCACGAGATGATTGGCGAAGGAGCGCTCCTTTACAATGCCGCGGAGCAATGGGCCGAGACCCTTGGCCTGAATTTTAACATCAGAAGTGAGGAAAGTGCATTATTCCATCTAGATGCTTCACGTTTAAAAGCCAAAGTAAATAAAGCAGAGGTTGAAAAATTTCACCAAGAGCTACTCGACAAGCATATGCACGGAAACTTTTACGGAAATGTAGAAAAGCAGATCTTGTCGAAGGAGCCAACTTTTGCTTTCCTCAAATCATCAGGGCTCAATTCAGGTACAGGTGGTTTTATTTTTGCATGCCTGGACGGTGTCATTTCCACCTTAGCATACCGTTCCCGCATTTTATGTCAACAAATTCCCAGTGATAGGTGCAGAGCGTGTCATGCACACGCTGAGTACGTAGAACGCATACTATCTGGGTGTCTGACCCACGCAGGAACGACGTACATCTATAGACATAATGCGGCCCTAAGAGGATTAATACCATCTTTGTCGCTCTTACGGTGTTGGTCGCGACCCTGTCCTGCCGAACGCTCCAAGGGATATAGAGTCAATTGTCCGAGACGAGAAGTGCCAAATTTTCTGGAACTGCGACTTTCGGACAGCAGTCTCCGTTGCTCACTCGAGACCTGACATTGTTCTCCAAGACTTCGAGAAACGAACTATATTCGTGATCGAATTCTCGGCTCCGTCCGAATACAACATCACTGCAAAAGAGAAAGAAAAGGAGGAGAGGTATCAAGACCTTAAGAGAGAGCTGCAACGACTGTGCCCAAAGTATTCGGTGCGAGTAATTGTCCTTGTGATTGGTGCTCTCGGAGGTGCGAAACTATCACTGGATCGTAACCTCAAAGCCATACCCGCGTGCCAAAAATATGCCAACGCACGAGCGAGATTGTGACCACCCATCTCACGGTTGTGCGTCGTGGCCATAGGTGTGATTTATCGCGGTTCTGCTGGGGGCTATTGACATTTTTTGGATTGCGGTTGCTCTTAGTGGGACCCTGTTGTGGTTTTTTGACTCTTTTTTTAAATTATATATATATATATATATATATTTAAAAGTTTGTCATAAGGACAACCGCAGGATTTCGCCGGGAGCGGATGCTAATCTGAAAAATTGCATCCGCTCCCAGCGAAATCGCGGTAAAATTTCAGCCGCAACCACGTCTCACGACCGTGAGATGGGTGGTTACAGTCTGCGCGAATTCAATACGATGATCCGGCGAAAGTCTCGGGCACCCTGAGGACACGGAGCGACCCAAGGACGACCGCCTTCTGCATTCTCCCTGCAAGTGTCTCAGCATTTTGTTGACATGTAGGGATGCTTTTCAAGCTATTACCAAGTGAAACCTTGGCACCTCCAAGAGCGCCGATGATCAGAACGATTAGCTTAACATAATATTCCGGGTATAACCGTCGCAACTCCCTTATAAGGTCTTTATACCTTTCTTTTTTTTTTCATTCTCCTTCGCTGTGATGTTTTTGTCCGCTGGTGCCGAAAATTCGATAACTAACATGGTTCGTTTATCGAAGTCAAGAAGAACCATGTCAGGCCTTGAGTGCGCAACAGAAACAATTGTCGAGAATATGAAATTCCAATATATGCGGCACTTCTCATTTTCATAATTGAGTCTATTTCTCTATGAGCCTTTAGCGGAGAGGTATTTGGGCTAATGCCGTAAGAGTGACATAGATGGTAATAAAGCACTCTCAGTGCTGCATTGTGCCTTTGGATGTAAGTTGTTCCCGCATGAGTTGGACAACTAGATAGTATGTGTCCTAGATGCTCGGGGTGTTCATGACATGCTCTGCAGCTATCATCGGGAATATCTTGGCTCAAAATGTGGCGACGGTATGCTAGAGTGGAAATGACACCATCTTGACATGCCAAAATCAAGCCCTCTGTGCCCGACTTCAATCCGGGTGATCTAAGGAAAGCAAACGTCAGCTCATACGACATCGACTGATATATATACTGTAAGGTTTACTTCATAGTAGTCGTAGAGAAGCGTGAGTGAAAGTGAGACACTAGTAGATGGTGCATAAGAGCATCTCTTTCGCACATACGACTATGACTACTATGAATTTGGCCTCACTGTATATATATATATAAATTTTTTTTAAAATATTTCGTAGAATATACTAAAGATACAATAAAATCACTAAAATGGATCGATGGCTTGCGGGTTCGATTCCCGCCTCGCACTCTGGAAGAGCCTTGGTGGCCCATGCGGTGAACACTAGCCTAGCAAGGGAGTTGTTCATCTCCGGAGAGTCGTGGGACCGGTACCACTAGAGAAAAAGGTTCTCTAAGTACTCAAGACTGTTGCTCTTGGTTGTTCAGAACTCACCGTAAACTGTACGTCCCCCTTAGGGGACACATTAGAAACTTCCATTCCAATAAAATCACTAGAAAAAATGAGTGTCGGTACTCTGGCCATCGCTTTCGTGGTTCTCTTTAATTCTTTTGATACATATATAATTTTTTGATACATATATGGGTGATTGCCAAAAAATTAACCACTCCAACTGTCTCTCGGAACCCCACATATCACTCGGTACCCCCCTCATCCCATGAAACTCCACTTATAACTCGGGATGCCTCGTATCTCACGCAACATTCCGTATCCTACGAGAGCCCCTTATTCCTCAATTTAACCACCTACCTATTCTCGAAACTCCCACCAATCCCTCGGAATCCTCCCCATCGCACGGGAGCTCTAACACCTATCTCACGGGACTCCACCTATCCCTTCAAAACTAGGGAGCTGTTTTGATCTTTGAGTTGTTACTGTCCGTTTCCAGAAAGTTGTATTGATTGTTGTTAAGGGTTTTCATTGTCCGTCACTAGAGGATTTTATCAGCCGTTCCTAATAGTTGCTAGAAGACCGTTGCTAGGAAGTTATATTAATCGTTGCTGAGGGTTGTTTTTTACCCATTCTAAGCATTGCTATTGATCGCTGCTGAGGATTGCTATTAAACATTACTAAGGGATGTTATTGAACAATGCTAAGTGTTGTTATTGTACGCTGCTAAGGATTGTTATTGTCTGTTGCTAAGGGCAGTTATTATTCGTTTCTAGAAGATATTATTAACCAATGATAAAGGTAGTTACTTATTGCTGCTAATGGTTTTTGTTAACCTTTGTTAGGGGATTTTATTGATCTTCACTACAGGTTATTATTATCCGTTGCTACTATCGGGACAGAAAGTTCTGACACTTGGGAAAAAGTAGCCCTATCTTAGTTCGCACTGAGTTCGCATTAAGCAAAGCTAATTCGAAAGTTTTTGACTTGTTCAACGACGATTTTCGTATTTCGATGCAAATTTTGTTGTTGTAAGAGCAACAAATCTGGAGAAAAAAACGTTGTTGATTATTCCTAGATTTGGAGGGTCAACTTTCAGCTCTTCCCAAAGTTTCAAAACCATCCGGAAAAGCTAAAAAAATCCAAGTGGATTACATGTGTATTTTTGAATGCAGACCAATATTGGATATAAAAAAAATGAACAATTTTGGTACGGTTCACTGCAGAATGTAGGTGAAAATATGGAACTAGACCTGGGCATGTAATTGCAATTTCCTTTTGAATAGAAGAAGACCCTATTTTCTTCAAGTCTTCGTCATCGTATGTGGCTTGGTAGAGGACATATGTCGACCTTTTTACATTCTTATTAATGAGAAGGTACTGGTTTTATGTCAAGAATGGCTAGTGCCGATTCTATCAAATATCGACGTTTTGAGGCTCCCTGAGTCAGAAAAAATAGATTTTATGTCGGTGTCTGTCTGTCTATTGTCGTTATTGAAATTGTCTTCGTCGGCGTCTGTGAACACGATTACTTTTGACAGAATTATCGGGTTGAATTGCGCTTTGGCTTTGCGCTTTGGCGCTTTGGTTATCCGTAGTACTCATTGATTCAAACACTGATAAAAACTTCGATAAAAAGAAAATTATCAGAGCTATAGCATTTTCAAAAGAATAGAAAAATATACAGTTTTTTCCACGTTTTAGTGGTCCGAGCCTTATAAGCGCACTGAGTTCTTTCTTGTAAACATTCAATTATCCTGATATCTCAATTAGGTCGGAGAAAATTTGTTACTGTATCCATATTTTTTAATTTTAAAAGTTTGGCTACATTCACAAATAGACAGGTAATCCAATTCAATTTTTTCCAACTTTTCCGGGCATTTGTAAGTCTTTAGGAAGATTTTTTTTTCAAATTTGTTGCTCTCAGAAACAAAACAAAATTTCATCGAGATACGAGATTTTGAATCAGCTTTCCTTAATGCGAACCTAGAGCAATTTTTTCACTAACATAGGGGTATTATTTTCCAAGTGTCAGAATTTTCTGTCCCGATATCAGTTGTAATGATCGTTATCAAGGGTTGTGTTTGACCGTTGCCAATTTTTTGTTACTGACCATTATTCGAGATTTTTAGAGACCGTTGGTAAGGGTTGTTATTAACCGTCGTTATATACTTTTATTGTATGATGCTAATGGTGGTTATCACTCGCTGCTAGGGGATGTTATTGGTCGATACCAAGGGTTGTTATCGTCTATTTATATGGGATGTTATTAACCATATCTAAGGGATTTTATTGACCGTTACTGAGGGTTGTTATTACCCGTTTCTAGGGGATTTTATTGACCGATGCTGAGAGTTGTTATTGATTGGTGGTTAAGGTTTTTATAAACGTTCGCTAGGGAATTTGATTGGCCTTTGCAAAGGGATATTATTGTCGAAGCTCGGGATTTATTTTGATCAATGTTAAGGGTTATTGTTATCCGTTGCTAGAGGATGTTTTAAACCATTGCGAGGGGATGTTATTTACCGTTGCGAGGTAAAATTATTGGCTGATGCTAAGGGTTGTTATACACCGATTACAAAGGTTGTTATTAACCGTTGCTAGGATATGTTATAGACCGTTCCTGAAGGTTGTTATAACTTGCGGCTAAGAGTTATTATCGTCCGTTGCTAAGTGATGTTATTGTACTTTGCTAGGGGATCATATTGACCATTAGTAAGAGTTGCTATTAACCGTCGCTAAGGGTTATTCTTGCCCGTTAGTGAGGGTTTTTATTATCCGTAGCTAGGGGGTTTTATTGACAGATGCTAAGAGTCGATATTGATAATAATAATAATAATAAATCTTTATTGAGTTCGTAACAAGAATGATATGTACATGGCAGACAGAGTTAACATAAGAACCCAAAGGGCGAGGTACAGCTTAAAGCTTCTTTCAAACCTAACCCTCTTAATCTAATTTAAAATATAAGTAAACGACACGTAAAAACTAGGGCTTGAATATATAGTTTTCGAGATCATTGCAGAAATAGATAGAAACTGATTGTGGTGCCATAATGCAAAATACTCTAGAACTTATATTAAAATACGGAACTTAAGATAAAAGAAGACCAGAATCAAATTACTTATTATGAAGAGACAAATCATGTTACCGTGCGAAGGCGTTCAGTTATTTCCTTCCTTACAGTGGGGATGGAGTAAGAAGCCAGCGGGTTTTTTAAGCTGTTTAAGAGACGTGGAGCCGCGTGGGAAAAAATGGATTCCCTTTTCGATGTGTTCGCTCGCGGGACATATAGCTTGCCATCGGATCTCATTGCAAGAGATTTTCTAGCTCGCTTATCTTCTACGAATGACAATAAATCAAATAAATATTCCGGAACGCCTTGCGAGAGGACCCTGAAAGAGAGGACACATAGTTGCACTTCCCATCTGTGCTTCATTTTCAGACAGCCAGATTCTTCTAAAGCGGGTGTGATATGGTCGTATTTTCTAATTCCATATGTGAATCTGAGGCACGCATTTTGCACCCTCTGTATCCTCTCTCTCAGAGTGGCATTTAGGCAAGGGCCGTATGTCGTATACGCATATTCAAAGAGGGACAGTACCAATGACTGACAAAGCAACAGTTTTGCCCTGAGTGGAAGGGAGCGACGGAAGGGATACAATTTTCTTAAACGCAGATACGCCGCTTTGATTTTAGTGGTTACATGATCCTCGAAACTCCAAATGGATTGCATTTTAAGACCTAAGTTTTTCGCTTGAGCTACGATGGACAACACGGATCCGCCTATCTCAAAGTTGGGTAAACGAGCATCTTTAAAGTTGCCTATAGGAAGAATAACGGATTTAGCAGAGTTAATAACAAGAGCTCGCTCATCAGCCCACCTCGCGATGAATTTCAAAGCCAGGGACAACACTGCTGTACCGACATCTAGATCGTCCAGTTTGCAGCGTATATATACCTGTGTGTCATCCGCATACATGTGGATCGTGACTTTCACCTTGCCTCCGGATACCGCTTCCAAAATCGACAGGAATTTCATCAAGGGGTCTGGAAGGTCGTTGGTGTAAACAGAGAAAAGAGGCGGACTAAGAACAGCACGTTGTGGGACCCCTTTAGATAGAGGTCGGATGGGTGACGATCGAGAGGTTAAGGTGTTCGATATTTCCACTCGCTGGCTTCTATCCGAGAGAAAGCCACTAAACCAAGACATTTCTTTCCCAGAAATTCCCTCAGATTTTAGTTTGGCTAGAAGAAGTTGGTGATCGAGGGTTTCGAACGCCCGAGTTATATCGAGTAGGGCTAAAATAGTGATTTCCGAACAGTCCAGTGACCGGCCTATCTCGTCTGACACATGGAGCAAGGTTGTAGCTGCCGAGAAACCTTTCCTGAAACCAGACTGGTGATTTGAGAGGATCCCATTATTGCTTATGTATGGCGACAGCTGCTGAAGGCAAATTTTTTCCAGGATCTTTGACAGATAAGGAAGAATAGTATTGGGGCGTAAATCCTTGTAGGAAGTTGGTCGGTCACATTTTGGAAGAGGGGGGACAATGCCTACCTTCCACGCTGTAGGGAATATCCCTGTCCTCAGGGAGGAGTTCACAATTTTGAGTAAAGCAGGCAAGCAGGAGGGGACACAGAGGAGAATCGCGGAACTATTTATACCATCGGAGCCGGTAGCCGTAGATTTAATTGATTTAATCGCTGCATACAACTGACCGAGGTCAACCTCGTGGAATTGAAAAGGTTGGCGATTACTTACTTCGGCTGTCTCTAGGAGATCTTGGATTATTTTGACCGATGCCGTTGCTGGAGGGAGGGTATCAAGGAGGAAGTTGTTGATCTTCGTTGGATCAAGGGGAAGGTCCCCCCACGAGCATATTCCCTGCCCAGACCAGACTCCCGCTTGGTTAACCCTTTCCCATATTCGCTTAGATGAGGGCCTTTCCGGGAAGCTAGACAGAAATCCGACCTTTTCGCGACGCATGGCCGCCGTAGTGAGATTACGGAGATAAGTGTATTTGGCATGATTGGGGTCTGTTCTATCCCTTCGCCATTTGGATCGTGCTCTATCCCTGTCTCGCGACATCTTTTTGACCGCATCTGAGAACCATGGAGGTTTGGGTCTGGCAATTCTGAATTTTCGAAGTGGGCACAAGGAGTCTATCAAGGATAGGACAGTTTGAGAGAAGCAGTTCACCTTGTCGTCCACCGTTTCAGCCATTTGTACATTGTCCCAATTCGCCGCTCTTGCCGCCCTATCAAACATATCTATATCTACTCTTTTGAAATCCCTCCCAAAGCGGAATATACCCGGCCTAGAGACTGTCCTCACATCTAGCATGCAGAAAACTATATCCTGATCAAACGGTTTTGACAATTTAATGACTCCAGAATCCGACGGCTGTAATTCTTCACTTATCAAGATTAGATCGATTGTTGAAGAGGAATTATCTGTAGTGCGCATAGGTTCGTCGATAATCTGATTTAGGGCAAAAGAGCGAATGATATCATTAAGCTTCCTCCAACATGGCTGGTCCGTGCGAGAGACATCGATATTGAAATCTCCTGCACATAATATATAGTCCGCTGCACCACTCGCATGAATCAGCACGTCCTCCAAATCTTCATCCCAAGCAGCATTCGACTTAGGACTCCTGTAGACAGCTACGAAGCCAATTTTTATTCCTTTCAGATGTATTATTATTGTGCAGATGTCTACAGGGATATCCTCTGTCAAACGCCCCCTAGGAGGCATCGAATCATCGACTAATAAGTCGAACCGCAAGTCGTCTCTAATATAGATCAGTACGCCTCCCCCTCTACGAGCAACAAGGCTCTTTCGGTCCGTTCGTATCACATTGAAGCCATTAATCGCCACCGCTGAACTGGGAATTTCTTTATGGAGCCACGACTCGGAGATAGCTATAATATCTAAATTATGTAGGTAAATTAGGTCTATAATATAATTTAACTTTGGTAAGAGAGATCTAGCATTAATATGTCCTACACGTAATGATCGTAAATTAGAATTATTAGCTGACGTTTGGTTAAGGCCCGGAGGTGAGACATCAAAAACAGTGGCCGAAGAACTAAGAGGATTAACAGAGAAAGACGTCGGTACCAAAGGGGGCCCTAAACTACTGCTACTAGAGTCGCACGAGTTGCTGAAATATGAACTCGAGAAGTTTAGGCCAGATAGAGTGTTTAACATACCGGTAGTATCTGGATGTCTTAGGTTAGGGCACGAACGTTGTGGAGAAGAGCCAGTGATGTCTGAGAGTCTAAGCTGAGAGTAGTGTTGCGACGAAGAATCAGGCCCGTGGCTATTAGTTGGCTGGTTTAAGGAGTCAAGTCAGGACTGAGCTGACGTCGATGGTGAGCTAAGGTGAGTTTTCAAGAAAGAGTCAAGGTCCGCACCCTCTGTGACCCTCACTGGTTTAAATGAAGCATCCTTTACTTCTCTGATCCAGACTGATTTCCTGAAGATCCATGCCTTACCGACGAGCTTTCCATGACGTATCTTTTCTTTGACTGACTTCAGGCGTAAGTAACAATCCATTGGTTGGTTTTGGTTCACGTGTACTGCCCCTCCCTCCAAGTTAGAATCAATTTCGTGGACCATTAGTGATTTTTTATTTCTTATTTTGGAGGAGATCAGGTCTGAGCGAGCCCTAGCATTAGAGAGCCGAGCGATTATTGGTTTCGGCTGGTTCTGAGCTTTAGATGGAATGCGAAAGACATCAACAATATCCCCCTTGAGCAGTTTGGAGCCGGTTAAAACCCCAATTTTCTCAACAACACTCGTGAGATCTTCGTGAGCAGACATTGGAAAACCCGTAATGATCACCTCTCTGTCTCTGATCGCATCTTCCAAGCGGGTAATCCTTTCTCCATGAAAAACTTGTATATCTTCTATGGCTGCTTTCTGAGCGGAATTATCTCTAGCTAACTGCTCTTGTGTAGCTTCAACTTTGGAGATTCTGGAACACACCGACTCAATTTTGCCGAGAAGGTTATCATTTTGAGCGGTGATCGATTGTAGCTGGGCCGAAATGGAAGCCGAATCAGCACATTACAGTTTCAAGGTTTCACTTGTTTTCGCACCGATTGCTTCCACTTTATCGAGGCGCTCGCAGATCAGATTAAGTTTGGCTAGGATCATCCCAGAAACAAAATCAGGATCAGCAGAAGGTTGGCTACTGTGGGTTGTAGCAGCAGGTTGTTGATGGACAATTGGTTCTGTTGGGCTTATTGGGGCGGGCCGCGTGAGTGACGTATCCTCCTTCGTTGAACTCAACAGGGAATTGTGACAACTGAGTAGAGTATCCTCCGAAAAAGCATTGCGGTTAGAAGTTTCTAGAGAGTGAGAAGCTGGGGCCCCTTCGCCAAGAATAATATCGCTTGTTATAAAAGAAGAGAGTTTGGAAGCCTCATCAGCAAAGCTAAAGCTGGAGTGGCACTGCCTGCAGACCGTAAGGACTTTTTGCTTGTGAGGAATCTCATAGAACTCAGTGCATTTCGGGTGGTAGGCTTCGTTGCAAGATTCACAGTAGATAGCAACTCTTTGAATTGTTCCACCACATGTATTACAGTTGGGCTTTAAACTGATATTCTTAAGGTCGGTATTCTGCATCATAACGAAAAATATCGTTTCCGTTCAAAAATAGATGACAGGGATAAAGATCCCTTCGCGCAGGCAACCCGATCTACTCCCGTGCCAAGTACAATGTTATAGTAGGATTTAGGCTCCGTAGCCGCTACGCTGTCGGCACATTGGAAAGCGGACCAATGAAAACGTATCCATTACGTTAGCGGTAAATGCAAGCAAAACTCACCAAACCTTTAGAAGGCAAATTATGAATGGCGATTGTAAAGTTCTGCTCCGCCGATCGAACACCTTATCAGGAAGTAGACGCCTTCTTCAACACCACCAAATCACTGATAAAATAGTCAATTTAGACACCGAGAAAATCGAAAATACCGGAGCCGACAAAACAGTTAAACCGCACAGTTAGCCACCTAGCGGTCAGATCAAGTTTTCAGATCTCAAGTTTTACAGATCAGGTTTTTCTTAACCTTTGCTAGGATTGTTATTGATTGTTGCTGAGGGTTACTATTCATGTTATTACTCGCTGCTAGGGGGTGTTATTGACCGTCGTTCTAAGGATTAGTATTGATGTGATACATTGTGTTATTATTTGACGTTGCTAGGGAATGTTATTAGTTGTTGCTAAGGATTTTTACTGACCGTTTTTCTAAGCGCTGTTATTACTCCTTGCTAGAGGATGTTTTTACTGTTACTAATTGCTATTCTTGACCGATGCTAAGGGTTTTTATTGTTCGTTGCTTGGGAGTTGTGTTGATCGTTTCTAGGGGTTGTTTTTGGCCGTTGGTAAGGGTTGTTATTGTCCTTTCGGCGAAGTTTCACTGATCGTTACTAAGGGTTTTTATTATCCATTGCTAGGGGATGTCATTGATCACTTTTAAAGGTTATTATTTTCCGTTGCTAGGAACTTGTGTTGATTGTTCATACGGTCTATTGTTGACCACTGCTAGAAATGCTATGATCAGTCCCTATATGTTGTTATGCACCGTTGCTCAGGGGAGTGAAAAGGGAAGCTACAGGGCCCGGGAGGAGATTTGATCAAATTCATTAACGTCTCAGTAGTCAACAAAACCTTTTTTTTATAGGCACACGGTCCCTAGTTTGAATAATTTCTTTTGACACGTACCATTATCCCGATGTTTCAGTTTATCCCCACGGAGGGAGGGAACTGTAGTCTGAAGAAAGCATACTTCAATTTCCAGTAAACGTAAGCTTTAATATATGGTATAGGGACCATAATACAACACCACCTTTCATAAAGCAACTCATATGCAATCATGGATTCTTAAGAAGAAACGGTGTCATGGTTGGATTTGGCGAAGCTAGCAAGCCTATTCAAGCAATGCGTCAAGGCAATGGCGGAATATTTGTAATTAAAAATGGGCAACGCCAGATCATTGCAGAAAATGAATTGGTGGGATATGGTGTAGTAGGAAATATGCCAGCAAAGATAACAGATGATGATAATACTATTTCTTACAATTGGCGCCCGCGAAGAGACTAAATTATTATGCACCAAGGGAGCGAACTCGGACTTTTTCGACGAGTAATTTTACCAATATACATAAGTCACAGGCGAGCGAGAACGAGCCGGAGATGAGTAGTGAAAAAACCCACGAGTCGTAAAAAGTCTCCTCCCCCTTGGCGCATACGATATTTTTTTCAACCATTGCATGATTTCAGACAATATTGAAACACTTGCACAGTTTCTTCTCCTATGGAGCAATTAGGAAAACTTTATTATTATTTCAATATGAATTTAGGAAATTTTTGAATTTTTAGATATTTACATGGTGATATTTCGTGGGTGTGGTGAGCCCACACTTGTAGTTATTTACTACAAGAAACTATCCACCTAGAAACACTACCCGAATCGGGTAGTGTCACGCTTACCCCTAGAGGCTCGCCGAAAGGGAAATGGCTTAATGGTATAGCATACAGCAGCTTTAAAAATGTTGAAAACTTATAGTAAATTTATAATTTGACAAAAATTTTTAAAATTCGCGGAAATTCAGAGTATCCAAAGTTTTTGGAAAATTATGTAAATTTATGGAAAATAGTGGTAATTTATCAATAATTTATGGCAACTTTTTGCTTTTTCTTGGTCAAATATCACTTTTTGTGAAACAAGAATGTGGGCTCATGAATGTATAATTTTTATTATTCACCTCTCACATCGCACGTTTACTCCCTATGAAGCAAAAGTAGACTTTTGCTCGATCTGAAGCCTGAAATCATGCATTTGTTATAAAAATACAATTTCGGATTTGATTCTAAGACGGATTAAAAAATTACAAGCAATTACAATTATATCAAGAAGTAAGTAATGTATTATGTTTCTTCATGTATTAGGAATGTCTGATGGTTAAATTACCCGCTTTTAACATTTTAATTCAGCTGTAGATGAAGAATTATATTTTTCAATGAGAAAAATATACCATTGAATTGAACAAATAAATGAAAACTTGTCTTTCTATTCTTACACCATGGATTCGACTAAAATTTTATTGAGGCGTTTTTCACCTGACGACTCTTTTGAAGCTTCCATCTCCTGACTAAATTAATCAGTTTAAGCGTTTTTTTCTTTTAAATCGATAGGAGATTTACTCTCGAAGACGAAAAAAAAATTACGTTTCTTTTTATATAACGGAAAAATATGTATTCCCAAAAAACCGAAGACATTTTTTTCCCCGAAAATTCATAAAACCGCCAGGTATTCTGTACCCAGTGTGTATCATGAGGGTTAAACAGCAAAATTCTGTAAAATCAAATTAATAAAACAAAAATATATATGATTACAGTGATTTTCATTTTTCAAACAGCCAAATGTAACCTCGATTCAGGGATTTTCATTTGAATTAGCCATGTAACGTCATGTGTTTCAGATATCGTGCAAAATCCAAAAATCAAGCCTAAATTTTTTATAATGAATACAGAGGGAAATAATTTTTAATACTTAAGTATTTCCCAAAAGAGATAAATTTTCTATAAGACAGTTCAATTTTTGAAACCGAAAATATGAATTTTCAACAGAAAAGATAATTTTCAATCAAATGTTTCAATTTTAGTGAAGCAAATAAATTTTCTATCAAGAAGTTTAATTTTCAACCAGAAAAGACGAATTTTCAACTAAAATGATGAGTCTTGAAAAAAAACTTAATGTTTGATAGAGTATCGGAACTTTAAACCAGATAGTTGAATCCTCAACAAAAAAATATTTGAATTTGAAACTGTACAGTTGCGAATTCAAAAATACGAAATTTCTACCAAAACAGATGAATTTTCAAACATTTGTTTGAAGATAAATTTTCAAGTTTTTTTAAATATTTAATTTCTATAATTATTTTCTTGTAGTTATTCCTGAAGCTCACACGAATTATAAAAAATTCATCATAGGCCTATAATTATTTTCCTATAATCGTTATTCCTATGGAAAGCTTCTTTAAAATATATCTTTTACGGCGTTAATTTCTCAGGAATGAATATTTTCCCCATGAAAAAAAAATGAAAATAATATTCTCTTCTCGCGATTACAGATAGATAGGTGGTGAGTGGGAAAATGGAGGTTGAAAGCGAAAGATATTTTAGAACGAATGGACTGCAGATGGATGAAGTGAGAAGGATGCATGAGGAAGGAAGGAAGGTATATGAGATGGTTCAGAAAAATGGCATGGAGAGAGAGAAGGCAGCAGGGAAGGAGAGAATAAGATGATCAAGGTTTAACGAAAACTATGTGTGGATTATGTCAAGGGAGAGAACGCAATATTTCTGTGAGACAGGATAGAAAAGAAGTCAGGAGCTTATAGCGAGGATGCGATGTGAGTGCAATGGATGGTTTTAATAGGTTCTGGCTCTGTAGGGAGAAAAGGATGTGTGATCTGTGTAGGAACGGGGATGCAAGAGTGGAGCGCTAGTTGGAGAAGTGTATGGTGGTGGAAAGCAGCGAGATAAGCATGGATGTATTGATGCATGAAAGGGGGGCCAAAAAGCAGTAGCATGGGTGGAGGAGCTGTTGGTTAAGGTGGAGAGAAAAAAAGGAAGGAGGAAAAGGAATGCAGAAGGGAAGATTTTAAATAGGAGAGGAAGAATATATAAGCAAAATGTGAATATTGCAAATAGTGGATGAGTATTAGGTATTAGCCGCGGAGGCAGAGTTTGGCAACGCGAGGCAATGCGAGAAAGTGGGGAACGCGTGCGATGCGAGGCAAAGCGAAAAAGGCAAGGCGATAAGAGCGAGCGGTCTCAGAGATAAGGTGTGGATGGATGTTAGTTTTTAAGGGTTAGTTTTAAGAAAATTCTGTAAAAAATGGAAGTGTAAGCAAGTCAATTTTTCGAGGCCAGTAGACTGTTATATAGACGTTTATCTATCTATCATTCATCAAATATTAAAATAAGTAAAAGCAGTTTCACGCGCTGAGAATACTTTTATTCGAATTAGAAAAATGTTTCAAATATTCTCAATCGACAAAATTAAATAGCTTCGAAAAAAATCGTTTATAAAGCTATTTTTCCGCAGCTATCCATGTACCTAAATTTTTAATATCTATAATATGATTATATTATAGTTATAAGAAATTAAATTTCATGCACAGCTGCGAAAAAATAGCTCTTATACAAACTCTTTGTCGCAGCATTCAAATTTTCTTGAACGAGAATATTTTAAGCATTGTTCTCCCTGCAGTGGTTGTGTAACCTATTTTTTGATTGCATATATGCAATTAAAAAATGGGTTAAACAACCACCGCAGGGTCCCACTGGAAACAACTGCTAATCATGTAAATTAGCCTGGCCGAATAACTTCGACGATACAAACCAGTGATACAGGTTCGTACCTCCGACAGCAACCATTACAAGGACAATAATTTTAACCAAATACTCTAGGTACAGTCGCCGCAGTTCCCTTATAAGGTCTCAATACCTTTGCTCCGTACACTTGGCTGTAATGTTCCATTCGACCCGAGCCGAGAATTCGATCACGAATATATTTCGTTTCTCAAAGTCCTGGAGAACGATGTCAGGCCTTAAGTGTGCAATGGAGAATGCTGCACTCTTTGGGACGCCATGTGGCTGTAGAGATACGTCGTTCCCGCGTGAATGGAACACCTGGATAGAATTCGTTCTACGTACTCAGCGTGTGCATGACACGCTCTGCACATATAGCTGGGCACTGCTTGGCGTAAAATGCAGCTGCAATATACAAAGAAGGTAACACCGTTCTAGCACCCGAAACTGAAATCCTCTATGCCTGAATTGGGTCCTGATGATTTCAGAAAAGTACCATACCCTCCTCACTTTCGCCTCGCAAGTCTTCCACCCTTCCTTTCATTCCTTCCATCCCATCCTTATTGTACATTGTCACAAACATACACGTTACCCCTCCTATATTATCTGCCCTCATTTGCATTCCCTTTTGCTCCTTCTATCTATGAACTTCCTCTAATCCATTTCTAACCCCCGTTATAATTCCTACACTAGCCCTTCTTTTCTTCTTCACTCTGACCACCTTCTGGAGTCTCCACCTACACCCCCTTGGCAGCTTTGCCTCCATTGAATTTCATTCCTTTCCTTCCACCCACATCTCTACCAGTCTCCCTGCACTTCCGTCAACACCTCACTTTTCTTTCTTCTAGCCCTGTCGTTCAGTATTCTCTGCACCTGCCTTTCCTTTTTTTTCAAACCGTGATCGATGAAAACTGCCTCATCCTTTATCCTACAGTCTTTTTTCTGTCTTTTCCTTCCACAATCTAATCTTCTGTCCCATCGGCTCCACTGTAACTTCTTTCTCCTTCCTTACTGCCATTACCTCCCTCTCTAATCCTTTGACTTTCTCCCTCAGCTGTTTCACCTCCCTTTCCCATTTCTTATCTCTTATTCTCAAGTCCTCCCTCATGCCATCCATCTACTTCTTAGTTCTCCTTACGACCTCCCTCAACCCCCTGATCTCACCAAACAGCATCCCGAGAGCCTCCTTCTCCGATTTACCCTTCTTTTTGTGTGGGGGAGGGGTCTATGTGTTCTCTCGCTTTTCTTAAACGGACTCTCTACCTCGCTTTTCTCCGGACTCTCTTGGCTGTCTCTCTTCCTCTTCAAGAGGTCCTCCCCTGTCTCACTCTTACTAGACGCTCTCCCCCTTCACCTTCTCCCCGACGCAACGCTCGACACCGTTGCACGCCCTGTTGGTCGACGTGCGTGTCAAAAATTTCCTCTCCGTCAATTTCACTACCACACTGTTAAAAATAATATGAAATTTAATATACACGCTCCTAATGGCGATTTCATATGATTGATATATTAATTTTAATACACATGGGTATATTAAATTTCATATACATTCATGTTAATCACTTACAAGAAAAATCAGATAATTCCATTTTACACAAATTCAAAATAATTTCAATAAGAATTTTCGACTCTAAATAATAAAACATGATACCTTCTTCCAGTTATTCAAAAATATGACCGGATTTTGAGTCGAAAAGATCAATTAAGCAAACAAATAACATACCTAACCTACAATCAACTGTACTAACATTAAATTTGTACTATTTAGACTGGATTTTGGAAAAAGTTCCACCCGTACGTCGCACTTTCATTATAAATAACAATTCAGTCGACGAATTCTAGATTATTAATTTAATTGCGAATATTTGACAAGATTTAAAGAAATGAAAGCACTTTGAGTTTTCATGCACACTGCTATACCGAGCTGTATATTAAATTTGATACACATGTATATTAAATTCACTATACCCATGTATGTTACATTTCAGTAGCGGTAGTGCATATTTGCTTCACACACATGTATATTAAATCTCATACAAATTTTTCTAACAGTGCAGCACTGCCAGCACTCTCGTCGCTCTGCCATCGGTAACTAGGACCTGTCCATACAGTACCTTCTGCAACCGACAGATGTCTCTGAAGACAGCTGCCATCTATCGTCCTCAATTATACCCTTTATTTTACTTTTTTCGATTCCTCACAGCCCCTGCCGACACCCCTTTCTCTCCCTTAACATCCACCAACACTGAGAGAACCACCCTGGTCCCCTCAAAGGCCCAAAAATCCTGACAAGAAACTCCCTCGATCCCTTTCCAACCTAACCACACTTTTTCTATGTAACTCAATCCCACCTCACGATTACACTAGAAATTATTTTTTATCTCCCCAATTCACCCCACACATCCCTAATCACCTCCTAGGCTTCCAACCACACTCTCCACTCACACCTCCCACACAAATTTCGTAAAATCCTTTCACCACCTGTCACTGAACACGTTCTTTCTTCCAGCACCACATGCAAGTCCAACAAGAATATATATTTATAATAAAATTCAAATTGAGTGATAGACATATCACTCGGAATATCCTGCCCATGGTGTCAGATTCGGAATGGGTATGGTTGCCCCGCATTGTTCAACAGGATCGCTTAAATTACTTGTTTTGTTAGCTTGATTTTCATCAGCCATCAAGAATGATTTTTCAAATTGAATATCAAGTTACTATCACAACTCACGTATTTAATTCTAGCAATTCTAATTTGCCATACGAAATTCGTCCAAGCCTGCCAGGGTTTTCTCTCGCTTGCTTGGTACCATACACAAAATGAATGCCTAAGCGCGCAAAGCGATATCCTGTTTACGTTGTTCTCGGCCACCTGCGCACTCCATTCTTGAATTTCTTTCTATTCCATGGGCTATAAACCTATATAAATAGGAGATATACAAAAAACATGAAATAACTTCAAATTGAACTGGACAGTGACTTCGGTTTCTGCTAGGTTAGGTCATATGAGGGCTTGTCTCGACCAGCCTCCTGTCTCCGAAAGTTGAAAATGGCCCATGTGTTGAAAACGGTCATGCGCTGGCGCTAGTAGTAACTTTGTTCGACTTGTTTTGACGGTTATATGGGTTTCGTCATTTAGAGCCGTTACAAACTTTTAAAAGTGTAACAATAAACGGGTTTTTATGGAATTATTATAAAAATGGTTCGGTGAAGTTTTTTATTAGTGGTTTTATGTTTGTTTATCGCATTAATTATGCCGATGTGTATTGCTCCGGGTTGCAAATCTGGTTACAAAACTGAACTCCGAGAGCTCGAAGATCCCGAATATGAAAAAATTCATTTTTTCGTCGTTCCTATTATATAACTTTTATTGAAATAACTATTATAGCTTTATGTCAAAAAGCTTAAATTCGGAAAAATTTTATCGTGAAAGCTGGATAGTTCGTTTACAGTAAACGTTTTTTAAAGGAAGACATTCTCTACGAGAAAATTCTGAAAGGTCCCAATGGCACTATTTTGGGAAAGGTCAGTAATTATATATTTACTAAAAAATCTAAATGACAATTTAAAGATAAAACGAAAGTAAATTCTTTTTTATTCAATAAACTATTTATTTATTTTTATAATTATATCTTGTTTTATTCCTTCATATTTTTCGTAATTTTTTAGTAGTAATTAATTTCTTTGCGAAATATTTCATAATATTTGTAAAATTATTGAAACCTTTGTGAAATCATTTAAATCTTTGTGCACTCTTTGAAATCTATCTGAAAGTTTTGTGAAATAACTGAAATCTTTTAAATATATCCGAAATCTTTGCGAAATATTGGAAATCTTTGAAATCCTCAAAAAATCAGAGGAATCTTTGCGAAAAATTTGAAATATATTAAAAATATTTCATAATATTGGTAAGATTATTGACATTTTTGTCAATTGTTTAGGAAATCATTCAAATCTTTGTGCACTCTTTGAAATCTATCTGAATTTTGTATGAAATATTTTTAATCTATCCGAAATCTTTACGAAATATTTGAAATCTTTGAACCCCTTAGAAAATCATTGAAATCTTTGGAAATCTTTGCGAAAGATTTGAAATATATTTGAAATATCTGATAATATTGCAGAAAAAGAAATTGGCGAAATTAGCTAAAATCTGATTCTAAATCGCAATTTATTATAAGACTTCGAAAAATAATTCTCAATTAATTTGAGCGTTGCCAGAGATGAAAATATTCGTCAATATCTTTCTTTAAGAGTGACTATACAAATGTTAGAATATTTTAGCTTCTTTACAAAGTTTATTTGATTTCAAACATACATCACATTTGAGAGTTCGTTATTTGTAATAGAAAATAATATTTCATGATGTATCTTATTATTTGTTTATAATATATATATATTTATTTATATTTATATTTATTATCTAGTCGCATTATATTGTAAAACAGCAATAAAAAAAATTAGATCTTCCTCACTACATTTTAATAAAAGTGTTTGAATATCCGGGGCTAATATAAACTAACAAAAAAATAAATAACAAAACCGCAAATTAACGAGGAAAATGCCGAAAATATAACTTAATGAATTATAAAACTGGAGGAATCATAAAATGAATGAATTGTGAAATTCCCATGAATATTTCAATTCCTGAAATTTTAATTTGCCGAAAATAATTAATAATTGATTAATTAATGATTAATTAAATTGTTTTATTTATAATTTCATAATTTAATCATTTAATTTGTATAATTCGTTGATTGTACAATCCGGCAATTTTATAATTCGGTCTCGAAGTCGGTCAATTTTAGTTTCGGATATTTTTATTTTCGGGATTTTATTTTTTGTCAAGTAAGAATCTTGTTGTTATTTAAAATATTTGAAATTTCATAATCCGATAATGTATATTTTCGACAATTTTTTTCATAAATTTGTGTATTCGTTATTTATTTTTAAATTATTTTTTATAAGTTGCGAATATCCATGCAATTTTTTTGGTTTGAATTATGTCAATTATGCCGCTTTTCCTACATTAAACAAAATAATAAGTAAGAACATAAGTCTCATTTACTACACGACTTTATATTATATGAAGGAAAAATTATTTTGAATTGTTTTTCATATTTATTTTGTAACATTTATACTTTTTTGCTATGGTATTGCATGGTTTTGTAGAACAAAGTTACTACTAGCGCCGCCGACGGCCGTTTTCAACTCTCATGACACATTTTTTACATTGGGCAGTACAGTGGAAGCACCCCCCTGGTCTCGACAAACTGTACCGTTGCAGGGCAACGTAAAATATATATCGTATAATATATAATATATAATATATAACGTATAATCTATGTCTAATATATATATATATATATATATATATATATTCGGTTTCGGTTTCGATTCCCTTGGAATAGAACCGAAGGGCTTATGACAAAGCCACCGAACGCGTCCTCGGGTTGCGGATAGAGGGTCCCCGTACCAAGGGTTTCTGCTGAATATGGGTACAATAATTAATAAGCAGTCGCGGACAATTGTTCAGGGATGGTCCCGAAGGAATAACCCCTAAGCGAAGGTGTGCGAACCGTGCCGAAAGCTGCATGGCACCTGGGTGAGGTGTCTTTAACGGTGACCCTGGGATATCGGGCGATGTCTCAGAGTAATAGCCTTATCCTTGCACGCGGGGCTCTACAAGGATGGACGAACTCTTTCCCTAGCTGCTCGTGGGAACAACAATGAAACCAAAAAACCACCAAAATGTTGTAGATGCGGTTCAAAACGATCGAACGCGCAGAGCACCCGACAATGGATCGGCAAACAATGCCGATCATCCTAGAGTTCGGGGTGCTGAAAATAATTTAGATGGAAACACAACGACGAACCGGCGAAACGCCCACATTGAGTGGACGGATCAACTTAAGAATGATGTGTTAGACTGCTACGATGCCAGTATTATCCCTGTTCGTGGAGGCTTTATGGCGCGTATGCATACTCTGTGGTGCCAGAAACACCCAGAGCTTCAACACGTTTCGCATCAGTCTTTGCGAAATCAAGCCGACTACCTCCGCAAAAATGGATATGTACGCGGAGCGCTTCCTCAACCGCTGCTTGAACAAGCTGCAGACGAAGATGAAACGACATTAAGACCAACCGCAGAAAGTAGGCACCTTCTTGAAGATGATGGCAATTTCAGTACAAGGAGGAACATCAACATGCAAGTTCCTCTTAAGCCCCAAGATCTGGCTGAAATGGATGCCTCCCTTTGTGGAGATATCTCGCAAGAGTCCGACCTCTGGACCATCAATTGCTCAGTTTATGGTGCTGCGAGAGCTTTGGCTGATTCAAATCGAAGGCTCAAACCGACGATGGATCAAAAGACAAGAAGACGCTTGCATCAACTGAACAAGAAAATTGGATGGGCAAGACAGAATGCGTCCCGTGTTCAATGTGTGATTGACTA
>CAKNXH010052675.1:0-27703 GCA_932178445.1 Andricus quercusramuli
TAGGGTGTGACGGAAAGGGTACAACTATGCACGGAGCAACTGTGCACGAGCCCATCTGTGCTCGTCGGTGGCCACTGGTACAACTGTGCACGTCATTGGCCACAGGCACAACTGTACAGCGGCCATCTGTGCACGTCCACATTTCGACGTGCACAGTTGGGAGTCTTCCATCTCTGCACGTGAACTGTTTCAAGGGTACCATCTGTGCACGTCTAAATTTCGACGTGCACAGTTGAGAGTCTCCCATCTGTGCATGCCAAATGTGAGACGTGCACAGATTTCCCGGTGTACAGTTGTGCCTGTGACCAACAACGTGCACAGTTGTACCAGTGGCCACTGACGTGCACAGATGGGCGCGTGCACAGTTGCTCCGTGTACAGTTGTCCGTCACCCACCAGTTTATACAATTCCATTTAGGCGGTCGTCTAGTGTAGAGTGTCAAAAAATCGATTCTTTTACTCTAATACTAGTTTTGGGATTCCAGAATAGCCTTCTGGAGTCTTTGTGGCGTTCCTGAGCTTCTTTATGCTATAGAGCTATGCAGCGCGGGCGCGTATTTGAGCACGGCGGCGCCAGACCCTTCTGTCGCCTTACTCACGGCACCAAGCAACTAAACAATTTATTTTCCATGCGTTGATTAGGCCAGCTAGTTATGAGACACGATTTTTTTGTACTATTGTACTAATGGGGCATCTAATGAATCTTGGCTCCATCTATAGCTTACTTGTGCATGAAGGTACGGCGCTCGAGTGTCAGGCAGTTTTCTCGAAACCACGTTTTTCAAGTTGGCAAATACGATAACTAAAAACTTATCAAACCAATTGACTTGTTCTTGCCTATTCATACTGTTAATAAGTATCATTCCTCGGTGTACTACTCCTAGCTAAAAATGAATAAAAATGATTTTGTTTGAATAAGATAGAACCAATTTTAGGGGCAAAAATGACACTCTCCGCTTTTTTTCTAAATGTTTTCGTTTTTTAGTTCACCTAGCAGCTACGATTCTGACCTTTCTAAAGCTTTCCGGTTTTTTGGTTCCAGACCATTTTTCCGATAGTTATCATGTTCGCCGTTTTGCTTTTCGAAGCGGAAAGGATTGGACATCCGCCCTTATACCGCCAATGAATGTGGCTGTGCGAAACTAAACAAAATTATTTTTTGGGCAATATGAGTGAACAAATAAATCCTTAAAATGTCTAAAAGATCCATTGTTGCCTCGTCTTCAAAATAATCCGACAAAATTACTCTTATTTCAGCGCTCTAAACCAGACGACCCCCTTAAGCATATCTTTCTTGCCTACACTGTAAAAAAAGTGGTTGAAAATTGCAAATCGGTTTGTAAACGTTTTACTATGATTCATGCGGTAATTCTACAAGTTTATTGTGAACTTGCAGTGATTAACAGTGCAATTTCACAATATTTGTATCAATTTTACCGTAAAAGTGTAATATTACCACAGAAATCAGTGGACATAAAAATACCAGTGATTAACGTGGTAAATTTCAACCATATTATAACAGATATTATCATGCACTTTTACCAGGTTTCTTTAAAATCACAAAATGTACTGTAATCCAATTCACATGGAAAGTGTAAAAAAGCAGAACGATGGAAATTTTACCAGAATTTTGTAATTCCACTGTTAACCGCTCGTTGGCGAGCTGTTAACGCTGCGGAGAAAAACAAATTGGCGCGGCCGGTGTCACTCGACAACAACGCGTTACTGTGCGTGTTTTTTTATGTATAAAATAATTTAATATATTCTTTGAGTTTTCTATAACTACGCACGTAGGCTAATACTGATATTTGGTATATAAGGTGAGTAGAAAAAGTTCCTGCTTGAGTGTCGTATTTGTGTAGAAATAGAGAAAAAAACGTCCTTTAGACAAAAACTGAAACTATACTGTTTATACATGGTCTTCTTCAATTAAACAGTTCTAATATTATATCAATTTTGAGGTTACGTATCTCTTTGTCTCGAGATTTCTCCTTAATTTTCATTGATTGTTTTGTGCGTCATATGAAGCATAGCTTTTTGCAAAAGAAAAACATGTAGTAAATGACATTTGCCGTAGAGGTTACTTTCCCGTACATGCAGGTTCACCTAGCGCATGCGCAATGAAACATGCCTTCTCCGTTTTACACTGACAGTTGAATTTTGCAAGAGGAACGTAAAATTACAATGTCTGAAAGTGACGTTACGAGAATTTTCCTGTCTGCATGTGATTTTAAAGTATCACATTAATTTTCAACTACTGCAGTGAAATTACCACGTTAATCACTGGTATTTTTATGTCCACTGATTAATGCGGTCATTTTCAACCATTTTTTTCACAGTGTATCTTAATTACCTTTGAACTTATTGCGCTTTTTACTTTCGCTTCTTGTAGTTTTTTTCTCTGTTCTTTCTACAAAAATCGACCGGATGATGTATCGGATGTGACTTATTGGTGAAGGTCCGCGTGAATCAGACGAAAAATATAGGTTACATCTGTGAAAAATCAAAACTTGTATAATATCCTTTCCATAAGCGCTTAATGAATTCTCCGTCAGATATTTTAACTTATCCAAAGACCTCGACCTGCCTTCCTGCACTTTTTTTTATATCTCAGCTGATATTAAAGACTTTAATATAAATTGATATTGTGAATTAATTCATAATATATACACTTAATGTCAATAACAATTTCTCATATTTTTTCATCCTCATAATTTAAATTTACAGCATTCTCTTATTTAAATTCACTACTCGCTTTGCTAACGATTCACTTCCTTTCGAATTATGATAAATCAAATAGATTTAATGCTATCACGATGATTCATTACAATAAAAGTAGATGTTTCGGGTTTCAATTGTGTACAAAACTACGAATCTTGCCGACGCTTCGTGAAGACTGGTCGAACCTGATTAGCCAGTCAAGTATTTTTTTCAAACCCAGGAGGACGGAAAGCCAAATTGGATTGGTATTATATCCATTGTCCCTATTGATGTTGTTATAGGGTGTTTTAACACTGTAAAACTATGGTTCTATTTTATTTGACCAACATTTTTTAGCGTCCTGTTATAATACCAAATCGTCTTTTTTTGAAGCCATCGTTCGTGCTGTTTTACTTTGCTAACTTCAGATTGAAAAGTGGTACATACTAGCGAACACAAATAATTCACAGAGCAACTGTTTTAATTTCTTGCAACTTCATGCTTAAGAGAAACAGAAAACATTTGAAACAGAAAAAATTTGATTCTCATTTCGGTCCTGTCTCGATCCAAAATAATTGTTTTTTTACAGTGAAGATTTCGATTGCTTCTCTATGTAGTCTTGGAAAAATATTGTATGTTTTTGTGATGACGGTTGTCTTCTCAAATAAAATGCTATGTCCTGTTTCGATATGATACTCAGGTAGTGCTGATTACTTTAAATGTTTTAGCGTGACTTTACTCTCATATTCGTTTACATGTTGGCTCACCGCACTCCCGGTTTCACCAATATAGACTTTGCCACATGAGCAAAGGATTTTAGATACTATCGAATCACTGAGATACGCTTTTCCATCTTTAGGATTGTTTAGAAGTTGTTTTTTTCACAGGTGGTTTAAATATGGTTTGGATGTTGTGTTTGTTGAGAATTCTTCCTATTTGTTCTGTGATACCTTGGATGCAGGGTAAGATAGTGGTCGTTTCTCTCTCTCTTTCTTTAGTAGGTTGTTTTGATTTGTTTTTCTAGTGTATTTTCTTATTGCTTTATCAATTTGTTTGTTTGTGTAATCGTTCTGTATTAGGACTTGTTTAACATTTTTTATTCCTTTTCTAAATTATCTTTATCTGTTATGGAGACAGCTCTGTATACAAGGGTGTTGATGACCGATTGCTCTTGAGATGGGTGCTGGTGCGGGAAGGCATGTAGGTATCTATTTGTATAGGTGGGTATTCTGTAAACCTCATGTCCAAATGTGTTATCCGATCTTTTGTAAACTAGTACGTCCAAGAAAAGCAATTTTCCATTTCGTTCAATTTCTATGGTGAACTGGATATTAGGGTGTAATCGATTGATGAAATCGGTAAACTTATGTAGTTCATCTGGTCTATGTATCTAGATGACAAAAGTGTCGTCAACGTAACGATAACAAAAATTCCGGTTTAAGCTTGGACTGGTTGAAGATTGTAGTTTCTAGATGTGCCATAAAGATATTGGCAGGTGAGATTGGAAATCCCATTGCTGCTCCTGAGGTTTGTTGGTATAATTGCTTATTGAAAAGGAAGTAAATATTATTGAGACAGTGTTCTATCAAAGGTATCAGATAAGAGGGGAAGTTTGCAAAAGATTTATTAATACCGGTTGTATCAGAGATAAGTACTTTCCTAAAGAGAAATACTACGTCGAAACTCACTATAGAATGTCTTGGGGTTGAATGTGAATCTATTGTATCTTTTTGATAAAGTCAAAATAGTTTTGGACGTGTGTGATAAGAGTTTCCTATGAAAGAATTCAGTTCATTGGTGAGGAAGCGTGCTAGGTTGTAAGTAGGTGAGATTATTCCGCTGACGATCAGTCAGACATGAGTGGAATGTTGTTTTTGTGGCTTTTTGGGAGTCCGTAAAGTTTGGGAGAGATATGATTAGTAGGTATTAATTTAGATATTATTTTGTTGTCAGGTTTAGAGTCTACAAGATTTGTAATTTTGCACACGATTGAAACCCGAAACACCTCCTTTTATTATGATGATAAATCTAATCTGCCTTTCACTATTCACTAAATAAAACTAGACTTCTCAATTTGATTGACGTTCATTGTCAATCGTAGACTTCCTACTGGACTCGACTTCCGTACCATTCTAGGTTTTAGAGACTTCAACCGATTCATATGCTTATACAATTACACTGAACTCTGGATTTAAGTAACCTGGATTTACGGTATTTCTAAAATTTTAGTCCTCGGGATTTTGTTGATGCGGGGACCGCGACACCGAAAGAGAGACGGTGCTCATTCATGCACGACCAACAGTAGCGTAGCGACAAAGCAGGCGCGTTAGATGCGTCAGCTATTAGAATGCGTCCAAATCCGACAGAAATGGTTCACACGGCACTGACTTCTCACGTTTTGATTTCCTGGATTTATGATGAAGGCCACTACAAGCCAGGACCGAAACCGTGCATGAATCCAGGTTTCAGTGTAATTAGAAAACGTTTATTGGAAACATTTGAGATTAATAACGGTAAATGACCAATAAATAACGATAGCGTGAATTAATTATTTAATAAGTAACAAGAGGATCATTTGAAAGAATGCAAACGTTAATATTTATTATTTTCACCAAACATAAATCATTTCATTCTTAATTTCGATGTTCTACAAATTTTAGATACTTTTCAATTTTATTCAGTTTAGGTACTCTTTGAAGGCAGGCAAGTGTAAACGCTGCCGAACTGGTCGAAATTGAAAACGGCCAAACGTGATTCGAAAATGAATATTTCAAGGTGGGGAAAATGGAAACCACTTGTCCAACACTTGTACGCAATTAAGGCGAGCGTTGCCACTAATATCTTTATACAAGGGTCGGATATTGGACGCTGAATATGCCAGAAGTGTATACTCGACTAGGTCGGCCGAGTGACTCTGTTCGTCGGATATTAAACTTTGAAGATGCCGTTCCTGTAGTCGATACACTGAGTCAGCAAGTGCCATTAATAACTCTCGAGAAGATAAAGTGTTAAATATCCAAATACTCGAATACACATCATTACCTCAACTTAACGCTCATTTTAAATAAAAGGATCAACGAAAAATAGTAGTGATAAATTAATAAACGATATTCTTGATGTAAGGTTTTCGACCAGGTTGATAAATAATTACATTTTGGATGATAGATTTTTATAATAAACTCGATATTTATTTATGAAAAATCACTTTATATATAAATCTCCCATATATTAAACAATCCACTACAAAATAGTGTATATCACATCACATACATTTCACGTCGTATAAAAATAAAATAACTTTTTCAATTATGAATATTGCATGGTTTCATAATTCTAGATTTCTTACTTACTTTTTGACAACAATAAAATATTCGCATTTCGTTATATCTGATATAATATAGTTATTATTTTACGTAATTTACATATTTTACATAATTTTTTTCTGTATTCAATTTGTATTTAATCAGGGTGGCCACTGAGATACACAAAAAAACAAAGTTTTAAAATTTTCAAATTTAAAAAAATAAATTCACTTATAATTGATATTTAAATATTCAAATTTCAAAGATGTATATTTTTTTATTTGTAGACTTCAAAATTAATTACATTAGAATTCGAAGCTTAAAAACTTTGCAAATTTCTAAGTGAGATTCACAAGCGTAAAATTTGCATTATTTAAACAAAATACATACCCAAATGGTCCAAACTTACGACAGCTAATAAATTATAACAAAACGTTCGTATTTTCCCAAAATGTCAGCGAGATAACTTCTTAGTTTAATAATAAGAAAGCGGACAAAAATACATACGAAACACGGCAATTTATAACGTCATAGAATACTACTTTTCCTTAAAATTTTATTTTATTTCAAACTGAAAGCCATTAAAATTGAAGAATTTCTTTATAAAATTTTCAAACATGAAAAATATCGATACTAAGCATTGAAAACTGTAATATTTCTATTTTACATACCTCACAATGAAAATATACAAAATTACAGCGTTGAAAAAGAAATAATTTTTTATTCAATATGCTCAGAAAGCTGTACATTTTCCAACTTCCAAAGTTCGGGATTGAATAATCAAAAATTAAAGTACGAGTACTTTAAAACTTAATTCAAATTTATATTTAGCTATCCCAAACTACAAAACTTAAAACTGGAAAAGAATTGCCTAATTTGAATAAATTTTCAAATTATACCTAATTTCATTTTATAGTAAGTGACATTTATAGGCATATATAGAAAATTATTAATTAAATAATACATTCATGGTTGTTTTCAACGTTAGAAATGAAGGAATTTTACAGTTTAAAACTTTCGAAACAAATTGGTGAAAAAAATCTCCACAATTAACTATTTTCAACTACAAAGCTTCGAAAATTCAACTTCGTTTAATGCTAGGTAATTTTTAAATTACAATTATGAAACTAAATTACTGAAACCCTTTAAAGTTGAATTATTTCAATTCAATTTTAATTGTAATGTTGAAAATTCATAAAACTGGAAACTTAGTTAATCAGAATTAAACACATTGTTTAATAATTATTGGTTACAATTTAGAATAGTTATATTTTTAAATATACTTTAAATCATTCTTTTATTTTTCAACCCATACAATTTTTTCACCTTTTAATTGAACATTTTCAGGTTTGAAGAATTTATATTCACCATTATTATTGAAGTGTTAAATTTCAACTTGATGAGTCAGATGACTTCCAAATTTTTTCATTATGAAGATTAGTTTAGTTAGTGCTTTTTCAATTCATTTTGGACGTCTTAAAGTAAACATTTTTTAGTTATAAATGCTTTCAATTTGAAATTGCCCAAGCATTAAAAAGATAATTACTTAATTAAAAATGAACGACCTAGAAGTGGAAGTTTAAACTCAACATTAAAAAATTAAAAACCTCAGGAACCTGAATGAACCTGAATTGAACAAATATAATTCTAAAAGTGTTAAAAAATGTATCATTCCATACCAAAAGTATTAAAGCGTTAAAATTCGGTGCAATTAAAATTAAACAATTGGATAGGTTTTCCTAACAAAAAATAAAAAATCTCCGATCAAAAAATAAATTCACTGTGATTGCTCAGTTTTTTCCGTTTTCAACAAATGTCCAGCAATTTCCAGACTATCTCAGTTACCTGGTTCAGCGGCCACCCTGAATACTCATCGATTCTTTCGCTTTAAATTAATAAGCGTTAATTTTTTGTAACTCTAAAAACCTTTAAGTACAATCCTCAATTCTCAAGAATTCTACATACAAAAAATTATTCGTCGTTAAGTCTCCTGTGAAACAAACTGTAACTGACCAATATCTTTGACTTGAGAATATTTGTTTCGTTTTGTTTGTTTAAATCTATAAGTAATTCAGCAAAGATATCTTTGGTTAATTTCCTTCGTTCATGTACCTTCTTTTTTTAGTGCGAAATTAATTTCCTTTCTAGTTTCATACAATGTGACTCTCACATACTGTTCCTATTTTTTTTTCTTCCGAAAAAGAAATTTCTTATGGAGAGTATCGTGGAGAATCTCTGCCACCTGCACTACATTATTTACTCTAAGCACCGTTCCTCTTTTCTGGAAAACTCGATTCTTTACTTTTTGAGTGAAATCACTCCATTCAATCTCGTCATTTTTCTCCAAAACATGACAAATTGTCTGTATGAACCAGGTTCCTAAGAGACAAAAAGTTATTTAAAACACAACTCACAACAATTCTGTTGGGAAGAAAAAAAAACATCCCAAAAGTTGCACAAACCTTCTTTCGTATTCCTTACACTTCGAAATTTCTCAACTGTTGCCACAAACATGACAAAGTCAGATAATCTAGCAATGTCAGTTTCATGAATTTCTTTTCTGAGTGGATCATCTAATGTGAGATCAGCACTTAATTGATTCGTGAACCCTGAAGGTCCATCCGTTACTTCTCGACCTAACATTAAAATTATATTAAATATCACCTTTATTATTATTTTAAATTTTATTTTTCTAATGCCATCATTTTTTTTTCTTCAAGCGCAAAATATACTTTATTCCGGTCCGACTCGGAACTTGAGAATTGTGTCAAAAAAGAGAAAATGTCAAGGTATCACCATCACATAAAAACCGAAAATGGCCGATTTTAACCCTACCACTCGAAAACGCTTATAAAATCTAAAATATAATCGATATTCTTCTCCCTTTTCATTTGTGGGTGGTCCAAAAATGCATTGCGAATTTTTTTTTCACACTAGAGAGCACGACCCCCCGCCCCAAAAGTTTCCATTTCCGGGGAAAAAAAATCCCTAATTTTTTTTCTTTCGAAATTCGAATATTAACACGTTCCACCGTTGGAGAGGACTACCTATGAAATAAAACCATATTAATAAATTTTATTTTTAACCCACCCTTACCCCCCAACACGGCGCCCCAAATATGACCCAAAAATCAAAAAACTACATTTTTACGTATTATTGGTATTTTTTAGCAATTTCCGTCGTCTTCTTCGTACAAATATTTACTAATGGACAATTTGAATATTTCCCATGACTCTTTGAACAATTTTCAATTGTTTAATAAAATGTAACTTATTTAAACAATTATCTATTCCCAAAAAATGTAAAAAATAATCGTATTTTCTGATTGAAATGTAATAGTTTGTCATTGTTTGGAGTAGTAATTTTTTTTAAGAACATTATTTAATTATTTAAACAATTACGTGTTGTTTATTCTCAAAATTTCTAAAAATTGACCCAGAGATGTCCAGTTTTTCTCAAATTGGTATCCTATAATTATCTAAACCAACTTTTTGGAGCGAGATCCCAAGTGGTTTCTCCTTTCTTCTCTTCGACAGTTGATATAATTTCAAAATTTAAAACTTCTCTTTCTTCGATCATACGGTCCAATAAATTTTGTTTGTTGTTTTTGTAACTTTTAATAGTTTCAAAGGTTTGATTATTATTTTTAAATTTATTGTTTCTACAATGATTTGAAATAGGTTGAGTTACAACTTTTCAAATTTTGAGTTTTTGATCATCTTGTTCCAGATTCTTAATACAATTTTCAATGTTTGCAACGATATTGTTTACGGAAATTTTATTAGCATTAACACCAAAATTACCTTCTAGAGCCAAGGTTTCAGCTATCTTACCTGGGATTTCGACATTGGATACATTTTTAAAACATTTTTTTAATCTAAAATCCTTATTCTTCTGATTAATCTCGAACTCCCTGCTTTTTTAAATTTAAACTTTTTTATACATTCTAGTCTTTTATCATACTTTAAGTTGTATAAACCCTGTTCTTGTGAACTGAAAAAAAAGTGAATTGAATCTTCTTTAGTATATCTTAATAAACGGTACTTTATATAATGAGCATGATGAGCTAAATCCTGAATGATTTCAGTCGTGTTATTGACTTCACAATTTAAACATTTATTTTGAAAAATCAATTTAGTCTTTTAAAATTTAGGTAAAACTTCATAGTGTAAATTATTTGATTGAAATTTATTTGTGTGATTTTGAATATGTACTGGAATTAAGGTTTCTTTTCGGCATCTTATTAAATTTATTTATTTATTATTTTATTTATTGGACCATAAGACCGAAGAAAGAGAAGTTTTACACTTTCAAATTTTGAAATTGGCAGTTTTTTTTATAACTTTAGAGAAATTAAATTAAATTAAACACATATAATTATTTTCCTGACTGTATAGTTTATAGAAAGAAAATATTAACAATTCTTCAATTGTTTAAACAAATATAATTTGTTTAAACAATTACTTTTCCACACATATTTTTTATATCGTATTTTTTGAATCAAACATAATATTGAATGATTTTGAGGAGTAGTGAATTCTGCTTAAAACATGTTATTGTTTATACAATTAATTTTTTTTTCTTCAAATTTCCTTCAAATTAAGTATGGATGGTTTACATATTCATTGGCGCATTATTAAATAAATCAAAAAAGTCATAATAAAATTTAAATTATTTAAAATTAAATATTTAAAAAATATTTTTGAAAAAAAATTATTCAAACAAATTTTATTTCTCTGAACAATTAAAAAATGGTTACTATATTCTTTCTATACACTATACAGTCAGAAGAATAATTATATGTATTTTATTTTGTTATAGTTATCGAAAAAAACTGCTCAAGCAAATCAAAATTGTTTAAACAAATAAAAATGTATTAAACATTAAAATATATGTATCAAAATTATATAATTATTTTACAAAAAGTAGCATAGGATACCAATTTGAGAAAAACAGGACGTCTCTGGGTCAATTTTTAGAAATTTTGAGAACAAACAATACGTAATTGTTTAAATAATTACATAATGTTTAAAAAAAATTACTACTCCGAACAATGACAAACTATTACATTTCAACCAGGAAATACGATTATTTTTTACATATTTTGGGAATAAATAATTGTTTAAATAAGTTACATTTGTTTAAACAATTAAAAATGGTTTAAAAAGTCATATATAAATATTCAAATTGTCCACTAGTAATTATTTCTATGAAAAAGACGACGGAAATTGCTAAAAAGTAACAATAATACGTAAAAATGTAGTTTTTTATTTTTGGGTCATTTTTGGGGTGCTGTTGGGGGGGAAGGTTAAAAATAAAAGTTATTAGTATGGTTTTATTTCATAGGTACTCCTCTTCAATCCTAAAAAAGTTGGCACGCTTCGATCAAACCCTGAAGTATGAGTTCAATTTTACAAAAATCCGAAATTTCCTCTTGTTAATTAAATGGGATTTTGAAGTACCCGATGGCACGTGTTAATATTCGAATTTCGGAAAAAAATTAGGGATTTTTTTCCGGAAATGGAAACTTTGAGGGGGATTGACCTGTAGCTCGAAAAGCGTTATTTGGCCTACCCTAATATATATGTCGTAGGCTTTTAGAGGATTCAGTCTTTCAGCCGACTGCCGGCGTTCGGAAGAATTTGGAACGAAATCTATACCTGGCGTCCAAGTGCTTGGTTTATTTAGGCATTCAGAAGAATATCAGCTATTCTTCTGAAAGCCTGACACGTTTTAGGCTTTTACAGAAAACCAGCCATAGAGTATTAAAACACATAAAATGGCCATTTAACATTTCTTTAAATTTATTTTCATGTTCATCCAATTAATGAAATAAGTTCACCTTGTTGCAATAAATATTTTTTTTTATTTTCTACATTATCTATATTAAATTAAAGAACAATTGTTCATTTTTATTGAACTTTAATGTTATAATAAAAGGCCAAATTTACCATTCAACATGCATCAATTGAACTCTGAACTCAGTGTTTTCGTATAATTTAATCAATTTTGCTATTTCAAATTGTAACTTTTGCAAGGAAAATCGTAAACATGGCTATTTCAGGTTGTAATATTTACTGAATTCTACAAAAAATGCGTTTACAGTTTAAATAATGCTCTCTAATTGATAAATTTAGCTATTTACTTTTTTACGCGACAGAATTGCAAAATAAAAATACTATTTTCTCTGCTTTTTATTTAGTTTCTCTCTGAAATTTTTGTTTGTATGGGAATCATAGGAGATTATCTACTTTAAAATAAAGAACAATTGTTCATTTTTTAGTAAATTTTGATTTTCATTTTTTACTAAATGACTGAATTCACCATTTTACATGAATAATTTGAACTCTGAACACAATTTTTTCGTGGAATTTAATCAATTTTACTATATCAAATTGTAACTTGTGCAAGGAAAATCGTAAATATGGCTATTTTACGTTGTCACATTCACTAAATTCTACAAAAAATGCGATTAGACTTTAAATGATGCATTTTAAATTATGAATCCAGCCATTACCTTCTTTCCGTGACTGAATTGCAACATAAAATAAAACGTTTATCTTCGAAACTTGTAAAAACATAAACTTAAATTAAAAGACTTTTTTTAAATATATGACATCAAATCAGTATTATTCTCATTTTTAATTAAATTCATCATTTAATTAATCAATTAGTATAAAGATTTTTTAATCAAGTGATTATTTAATTAATTACGCTTTTCTTTATTATTTGTCATTAATAATATTATATCATTATAATAAGGCAAATTGAAAAATAAATAAATGTTTCCCTTCGGATCCTGTGGAAACATGAACCTAAATTAAAAGACTTTTAAAATATATGACATAAAATCACTATTCCTATTATTTTGTAAATGTAATATGTAAATATGTAAAATGTAAATATTTCATTAATTGGATGAAGATGAAAATAAATTTAAAGAAATGTTAAATAGCCATTTAATGTGTTTTAATACTCTATGGCTGGTTTCCTGCAAAAGCCTAAAACGTGTCAGGCTTTCAGAAGAATAGCTGAGTATTCTTCTGAATGCCTAAATAAACCAGGCACTTGGACGCCAGGTATAGATTTCGTCCCAAATTTTTCTGAACGCCGGAACTCGGCTGAATGCCTAGGCAGTCGGCTGAAAGGCTGAATCCTCTAAAAGCCTACGACATATATATATATATATATATATATATATATATATATACCACATATATACATACATATATACCACCGGACGGTCCCACCAGGAGCAACTGCCATCTAAAAAAAGGCACCGGCTCCCAGTAGAACCGCGGTAAAACACACCTATGGCCACGTTTCACGGCCGTGATATATATATTCTCAACTCAGATCATACCTAAAGTGTCGCCCTGGCAAGCTTGGACTAAAACAATTTTAATAACTCCTTTTAACATGGGAGTGCACATCTCCTCTTTCACTCTCTCCAATTTGACATCTTTACCATCACTCGTGACAATTGTTTCTGAAATAAACACATTCATAATCAATAATACATCTAAATAGTTATCTGAAATAAATAATAAAATCTGTAGAAAGAATGTAGATTTATTAATCTCTAGTGATGATGATGAGCATGCCGTGTTTGAAGATGACCCTATTGCGAATACCTATAGGTGCCTATATAAGCTCTAAGAGTCTAAGTAGTATCCTACAACCTACATAGGATCCTTTGAAGAGTTCAAAGTTATACCCGCATATAGTTTCCTATAGGTAATACCTGTATGGAATGAAACAGGACCCTACGTAGGAAACTATATGCATTCCCATAAAGGTATTTAGGTTCCTACTTCTCACGTCAAAACCTATATAGGAACCTATATAGGTCTCTGTCCGTTAGTCGAAAAAATGACTGCTTATCTGTAGCTACCACAGAAAACTTCTGCGCAGCACTTCCGGTTCTTTAAAGTCACATATGTACGTAAGAAACTGTATAGGAATCTTTACGGGAATGCATATATTTTCCTTCGTAAGTAGCTATGCAGGATTATATGTAGGATCCTGTTTCATTTCAATAGGTGATACCTGTAGGAAACTATATAGGTATATCTTTCAAGGATCCTATGTAGTATCCTGCGTAGGGCAGTGAAAGTCCGAATACAAAATTGCAGCACCAACATTTTTTTAGTGGACGTTCACCTTCAAACAAATACAATTCAATGAAGATGCAAAGTTTAAGAATAAATACTGGAAAATAGCAATCGGTGCAAATGAATATTAGGTCAAGGGGTATATTATGCTAACTAAAAAATTGTCCCAAATCTTAGCACTATTGTCCTTAATTTAAAAAAAAAAATTAAAAATAAAGTTGTGCATTTTAGTCTTTTGTATGCCAAAGTAAAGTTATCCATTATTATTATTATTATTATTGTACCATTAAGCCATTTCCCTTTCGGGGTAGGCGTGACTTGCTTGGTTGGAAAGTAGTTTGGGATAGGTATATAGGTGTAAAGTAGGTCGTTATATGGTATAAGGTAGATAGGTATATAGGTATATATGTGTTAGGTATAGATATTTTAGATTGATCTGGAGTTTTCGTGTTATTTATTCAAATGACACGTTCACTCCGCAACACTGCTCCGACCCAGGTTGCTGATCAATCTCTCTAGCGATCACCCCAACTGTGGAGCCTCACAAAATTGTTATGTATGGTTCCCCACTTAGGCCCATTAGTATCCAAGGTCTTTGTTTCAGGCATCATTCACTCTATTGTCACTCTGTTTATAAACTATTTGTCGCCACACTTTTCTGTCCTGGCATACTACTCTAGCTTCCTTTACGTCCATGCATTTCTTCATGCAAGCTCTTCTGTTCCTATGACTTCTTATATCTCTTCGGATTAATGTCTCATTTACAGATTCTAACTATTCTTTCGGCGGTCTACCTCTGGGCATTCTGCCATTTACTTTACCTTTATATACTTGCTTCGTCAGTCGTTCATCTTTCATTCTTTCAAGATGTCCGAACCATCTTAACTGATTTCTTTCCCATATGTCAACTAGCGTCTCTCCTGTACCACATTCTTTGAGGATTATCTCGTTTCGGACTTTGTCCATCAGTGTTTTTCCGCATATTATGCGCAGAGGTTTCATGCCGATCGCGTTGATTTTACTCCTGTCCTTTTCTTGACAGGTCCATGCCTCGCTACCGTATAGTACAGTTGGTACGAATATGGAATTATGTATGGCCATTTTAGCTTTTTTTGATATGTTTTTATTTGTCGCTAGTGAATAGACTACCTAGATATACGTACTTGTCAACTTGTTCTAATCCCACATCATTTAGGACAATGTTGCATATTGTTTTCTCACTTTTTCCCTCAAACACCATGACTTTCGTTTTATTCACGTTAATTTTGAGGTCCATGTTCTTCATGCTTGTATTAAGATTATTCAACATTCTTTGCAAGTCTTCGACTGATTCTGCCATAACAATCTTGTCATCTGCGAAAGCCAACCCACGTACTTTGACGGTTTCGAGATCTATACCTTTTTCGTCGAAGAGGGCAGTTCTTAGACACTTATCCATGAATATGATAAATAGCCACGAGGACATAACGCATCCTTGTTTCACGCCTTGCATAATACCGAACCAGTCACTCAGTTTCCCATTTACCCTTACACTTGCTTTACTACCCGTATATATTGTTTTTATTGCTTGTAGGAGCCCTCCATACACTCCATACTCTTTAAGGACTTCCCAAAGTTTACTTCTATTTACCGTGTCGAATGCTTTTTCTAGGTCAATAAATGCACAGAAAACTTTCTTTCCTACTCTCAAGCTTTTTTCTGTGATCTGTCTTAAGCTCAATATCTAATCTGTACATGATCTTCCTGGCATAAATCCACTTTGGACTTCCCATATCTTCTCTTCTGTAATTTCCATTACCCTACGAATAAGTATTTTTGAGTATATTTTACTTACGGTACTTAGTAGGCTGATACCTCTGTAATTACTGCAGTTGTTTTTATCTCCCTTTTTATATATTGGTACAATAATCGCCTTTCTCCAATCGTCTGGGACTTCTCCTGTCCCGAAACATAAATTTATCAATTCGCACAACCTGTGAGGTATGTACTCGCCACCGTATTTAAGCATTTCAGCGCTAATACTGTCTATACCAGCAGCCTTACCGTTTTTCAAGTTCTTAATTATATCTCTGACCTCAGTGACACTGACTTTTTCAATTGGGTTTTCTAATGCATTATGTTCAATGTCGTAGTTTTGTTGCCCTATATCTTCACCTCCTAATAGTTCTTTAAAAGAGTCTTTTAAAGCGTCTACTATCCCGTCTATATCATATAGCATTTCACCTTTGCTGTTTCTCATGCTAACAAACTCTGTACTTTTACTTCCCTTCATCTCTTTAAATAATAGTTTCATAATTCCTTCAAAGCAGTTTTTTATTTTGTTCTCTTCTTCTGTTCTGGTTTTCATCGCCTCATCGCCAAGACCTGTCATGTTCAACGTTCTTTTGTACGCTTCTTTCTTTTCTTGTTGGGCTACCGAAATTTCATCGTTCCACCACGCATCGCCAGACTTTCTTCCTACCCTCGCCATACCACACACTTCAATCGCAGTTTCAACAATGGTATCCCGCAATAAAGCCCACGCGCCTTCTACATCTTTAATCCTTTCAAGCGGCTCCCAAATTGCCTTATCTATGCGTTCGTTTATCTTATTCTGAAAATCTATTTCTACTTCCGGTTTAGCAGCGACAATTAAAATAAAATAACAATAATATCATTAATCAATTTCTAAGGGAACATGTTGACACTAGAGGAACAATTTGTAAGGGAGCCATTTTTGAAAAAAGTATTTTTTGAACCACCCTTACATATGTAGCATATCCCAGAAAATGTTTAAAAGAATATGGTTCTGACCTTTTTTCGAAAATAGTTCATATAATATCAAATTTTGATTTTTGCGGCACGTTCTTGTAGCTTTTTATGCTATACACTATACAGCACAATCTGAAATGTTCTTTTTGGACTTTTTTTAGTCCCTTACTCTCCCTCGTCTAGACAGTTTTATTCCCTAATTTTCAGGTTTTTTCGAATCAGCAGCAGTACCTATACGATTATTATTGTATTGTTATTATTAAGTATTATTCACTTACTTTCGTTCCCGTGGCTTAGGATAGCAAGAACAATGCAATCGTACTGTTCTTTAGAGTATCTGCCAATTGTTTTTAATTCTTGTAGGAAATCTAGTTTATTTAAATTATCTCTTAATTGGACCTCAAATCCAAAATTTTCCAATGTCGACTTCAATCTATTAACATCCGTTTCGGACCCATCTCTCGAGTTGTACTTCTACGAATATTTAGAATTTAAAAACAAAATTAAAAGGCATTTCACATTACTTCTATAAGTTCTCAGAGGAATTCACAGAATGTAGAAAATTCGGTGCAGGGAATTCGGGGAATTCAGAACACTCAGAGAATGCAGGGAATTCAGAGAATTCGGAGAATTTGGGGAATTCGGGGAATTTAGAGAATTCAGGGAAACCAGAGAATTTTAGAATAATTAAAGAATTCGGTAATTCAAAGATCTCGGGGAATTGAGAGAAATCAAGGAATTTGGCAAATTCATTAAATTCAAGGCTTTCAGCGAACTGAAGGGATTCACAGGGATAACAGCGCAATAGGAGATAAAAAAAAGGGGAAATAGGGTGATTTTTTCACGAAAAAGGGGAAAATAGGGGAAAAGCGCAAGCAATCTTATTATAAGAAATGTTATATTTTTAAATAATTTTCAATGATTTGTCAATTATTTCTGCCATTAAAGAATTGATTTTTAAAAATTGGATATCTTAGGTCGTTGGAAATCCATTCACAGTGATATAAAAAGTCCGAGAAAAAAAATAAAATTAATTGAATACGCAAGTTTGATATTTTTAACATCGTTCTCATAAATATTTCTTTCCAAGATTTTTCATTTCTTCCTTACTATAATTAATACATTCAATGTAAATTTAAAGCCACACTCTTCAGTAGAGCGAAGTAAAAATGCTAAAATTAATCGAATGGTTTGAGGTGAGAAATAATAATTTGTAGCCCGACATCCAAAACAAGTAAAGTAAAATTTTTATAATCGGTTAATATCTTCTGTTCTCGTTTTTAAATTTACAATTTAAAAATTTAAACAAAAATTATTAAAAATTGTTTGGAAATGTAGAAAAACATGTTTTTTGGATTGATTCGAACCTGAAATTTCTTCAGCTTGAATCAAGGAACATGTTATTATTTTTTATTCATGAGAAACATTTTTTTTCGTGGTGTATATAACTTTCCAAAATAGCAAAAAATATGAAATCCCAAAAATTCCAAGTCATGACAAAAGTTTTTTTCCGAAAAAGCAAAATGATAAAATGTTTGAAGCTGAATAAATTTTAGGTTCGACATATTAAACTTTTTTTTAAATGCGTGCATATGACTCAATCCAAAAAACATGTTTTTGCCCATTTTCAAAAAAATTGTTACTGCGCCAAAAATGTATTTGTAAATTTCGTAATTTGTTATTCTTGTTCAATAGTAAAAGCTGTAAATATGACAAAATTCATCACAATTTTTGAACCTACAGGAAATGTTTTGAATTTGAAATCGTTACATTTTACAGATTAAAAATTTTGTTTCCCTTTTTTTGAATGCCAACCCACAAGTTTTTTCACCCTCAGCTCCAATGATTTAATTTGTTTTAACATTTTCACTCTGTCCTACTCTTCAGTGCTCTTAAACTCAAATTAAAAATTGCTCAAGTAATAATTATGTAATACTTATTTAAACTAGCTGTGAAACATTAGTGATTTTTTAATAATAGACAAATCAAAGTCTTCATTTTGATCAATTTAAAAATAGAAATTTACAACAAATACAAAATTACAAAATAATACAAAACAATTTATAAATACGAAGACAAATCACACAAATCAAATTTTGTATTCGAAATTATAATTTTTCGAGCTGGAAAAGGGAAGGAAAAAGTTCTGTCGCACCCTATCCCTTTCCCAGCTTTATAATTTCTTTATAAAAATTGTCAGAATTATTCTATTTGAAAATGTATGATCAAAAAGTATTTTCTATTCATGAGTCAACTTTGAATTATGTCGGTAAAAAAAGTTTTTCTGTTTGAAACAGATTTTTGAAATATTATAAATGAGCACAACTTCCTTCATCTTCAATAAAGTGTATTAATATTAGAGATCAATCGATTTGTCTCGAACCTAGGAATCTTTTATATTCTTGCATCGACTTTAAATTATGTTGAAGAAAAAAGTTTTAGTATAAAAACCCGTATTTTCAAATATTATGGAACATTTAAGTAAATGAATTTAAGAATTCTGGAAAATGTTACCATTACAAAGCTTCCTCTATGAGGAAGCAAAAGTGCTACATTCATATTTTGTAATGTTAGTGGTACCTTATTTATTCATAAATAATTTATTTAAATGCTATAATTGCTTTAATTATTATTCAATAATGGGTGCACGTACTAATTTCAGAGAATTGTTAGCGTAATTCAAATATTGCATTTTCAAATATCGTATATTTAAAGAGAAAGGGGGGAAAAGGGGAAGTTTTTGGAGAATATGGGGAAAAAGGAGAATTTCAAGAAAAAAGGGGGAACTAAAAAAAAGGGGGAAGACTGTGCACCCTGAATTCAGTGAATTAATGGAATTCAGAAAATTTCAGGAATCCACAGACTTCAGAATATACACAGAAATCAAGGAATTCAAGGATTTCAGATAAATCGAGGAATTCAGCGAATTAAAGGAATTCAGATAACGTAAGAAAGTCAGGACACTTAAGGAACACGGGGAATTCAGGAAATTGAAGGAATTAAAGGCATTCAAAAGATTTCAGAGGAGTTAAAAGAATTTAAAACGAAAATAAAGAATTAGAAGCTATTGAAAATACACTGAGAATCCTATTTAAGTAACAATCATTCAAGTCGTTCCTAAAATTTCAGTCCTCGACAGTTTGATGACGCGGGGCCCACAGTTCCAAGAGAGGCGATGCCTAGCAATGCGTGACAACCAGTAGCGTATCCCGAAACCGCACTTAAATGGAATCCTCAGTGTAGTTCTTAATAATATCCTAAATCAGAGAGTATTAATTACTAAACCTGTTTAGTACTTACTGTGACAGAAAATTTTTCTTGATTTATGATAACACATAATCCTCTTTGAAAATCATAAAATTCGTTTTCTTGATTCACCATATCGTTTTTTGCTATTTTCTGGCAATTTTCAGCAACTATTAATAAGCTTTTATCAATACTGCTTTGTGCATCTTGCACATTTCGTTGATTATTCTCGTTATTAAGACAGTCCAAATCTCTATAAATTGAATTATTTTTAGAGTAATTTATTTTCCTTAGGGCCAACAACAAATTATTCAACTTTCCATTTTTATCTGAAATAAAAATTTTCGAATTTAATAAAATTTTTAATACTATGTATTATTATTAATAATATTATTTCGAGAGTGAAGGCAGCTCTTAAATACTGATATAAATACACCCCATCTAGTACGACGGCACCCATACAACCACTACCGAGCCAAACGGTTGCTTAACTTCTTTTATCACACGCAAGACCTTCAATAATTCCATATGTCCCCCTACCTATGTTACAGATTAATATTTGAACTAGAAATTAGGATGTAATTTCTTATGTTATTTTTGATCTTCATCCTGTTTGGTAAAATTAAAAAATCAAATTATTGCATCATTCTGCAAATACGAGACACATGCATTACTGCATTTTTCGCGCTGCACTAAAAACATGCATCCTAATTTGTGACTCTTCTTATGCTTCTATAAAGAATATAATACAATATTGTATCAAAAACACAGGCCCAAACTTTTGCAGGGTGTCCAGCGACTCTTAGGAACGAAATTCAAGGCCTTTTCCCGGTTTTCCAGTTCGAGAAGTCAAGTTTTTCCAGGTCTCGTTATAATAATCGTTTATTATATTATTATTATATAATTATCTTATATATATATAATTATAATTATATAATTATTATATAATAATCGTTTGTTATAGATGTAAAAAATGAGTTATTTCATTTTTTCTTGGTCAACAATAATTTTTAAAGAAAGCAGAACTATAAATAAACAAATTCTTCATTTTTTGCGAACATAATTCGTCTTTGAAACGCTTGAAATCTTTATGAAATGTTTTAAATCTTTTGAAATCTTTGTGAATTCATTGAAATCTCTTGAAGTACTTAAAATTGTTGTAAAATCTTGAAACTTTCGTGGAATCTTTTGGAATTTTTTTCTTCCTCATAGAGGAAGCTTTGTAATGGTAACATTTTTCAAAATTTTTAAATTCATTCAATTAAACCCTCCCTAATTTAGTAATGTCTAATACGATGTTCTAAGCAATTGTCCGGATGTGTGGATGTCACGCTTTTTTGTGAACACGATAACTAGAAAACGGTTACAAATAAATTGATAAAATTTGGAGAGCTTATTTTCCTGACTAATATCTTGAAACTGACCGAAGGATTTCTAAAAATATTTATTGCATTTTTTTTAGCACTCAATAATATTTTAAAAATCGGTTTTTCATAGTAAAACTTTTTTCATTCGAAATTCATTTGAAATCATAACAAAAAAATTTGTTAATCGGCGTAAAATCTTTTGCAATTTTAGAAATCTGGTTTAATCTGGTTTACCTCCCTTTTTAAAATCTTTAAAATCTTTTGTAAGTTTTAAAATCCATAAAATAATTGGTGAAGTCTACAAAAAATGTCTAGAATTCTATTTAGTCTGTAATGAGTAAAAGATAAATAAGCAACTTTTCAGTAGCAAAATTTCTTCTAAACGAGATGTTTCTTTCATAATAGACTAACATATTTAAATAACTTTTCGCATTTCAATAAAATAACTGTTTTAAAAGAAAACAAATATAATTCAAGGTTTTCTTAGAAAATTCAAGGAGCTTCCAGATTTTCAAGGTTCAAAAAAAATTCAAGGAGAATTCCAGATTTTCAGTTTTCAATGTCGCTGGACACCCTGATATATGCGCTTATGAAAAAATAATACATATTGTACTTACTAGCTTAACCAAAAACATATAACCAAATTTTTGTAAAAACCTGTGTTCATTTTCCTAAAACAGGAGTTGGCGCACGCGCATTAGGTGCGACCCCCTGGTTGTAAATTAAAGTATAACCATATACCGTTTTTAATTTTTTAGATAGGCATCTAGCAGAGTTGTATTAGAATTTTGGTAAAACTCGGCTTAATAGTGTAAGCTCCAAGTAGTGTAAATTACTAAAAAAAATTATTTTTTTACAATTAAAATTATAAAATCTTGAGAAATAATTGATTAAATCAAGATTTCGCGAGATATTAGTCCTAGATATTCATCTAACAGATTTTCGTTAAAAATGTTGTATGAATTCGTTTAATAGTGTAAGTTCCAGGTCGACTAAATTACTGAAAAAATCGAATTTTTTCAGTTAAAACTGCACAATTTTGAAAAAATAATCGAGGAATTAAAACTACACAAAGAACTCAAAAGAAGAGAAATAAGGGAATTTTTTCACGAAAAAGGACATATCAAACATTTATTTTTTAATTTAGAAAATCAAACAGAAAATAGTTCAAGTTTTGATCGTCTAAAATATATCCTATAAAATACCCATAATAACAAATTTTTGAATATCAAGATTTCTATAAATTTGTGAAACGAAATTTCTTAATATCCTTTGGAAATTTCGAAAATAACTTAAAATCTTTAAAATCCTTTGGAAATTTTCGAATTCCCTCATATCCCTTGAAACTGCTGAAATCCGTGGAAATCCCTTGGAATCAAATTTAATTTATTCCCTAAAGTTCTCCAGAAATTCGTTGAAATAACTTGAATTCCTTGAATATAAATTAAGTTAAAATTATGCATTGAATTTCTCTAAAAAGACAATTGAATAAAGTATTTAAAAACCCATGAGAACAAATTTTTAACAATAAAAGTTTAAAAATTGTTTGAAACGAATCCCTTGAAGTTCTTTGGAATCTCTTAAAATAACTGAAAATCTTTTAAATCCTTTGGAATTTTACCATGCCCTTCATATTCTTTGAAGTATGTTGAAATCCGTGGAAATCCCTTGAACTAAAATTTAATTTATTCCATGAAGTTATCCAGAAATTCGTTAAAGCCCGGTACAGTCGCTCGAACTTTTCCGAAATCGTAAAAATCCATTAAAATATGTAGAAATCATGCGAAATTTCATGAACGTAAGGTAAATTAAAATTATTAATTAAATTGCTTCTATTATTAAGACCAGAAACTATTTAAAAGTACATAATACTATATATTTAAATAAATGAGTTCTAGAAATGCTTGAAACCAGTTGAATAATTGAAGAAATGATTAATTCTAGTTGGAAAGATATGTTTGAAAAAACTCTTATCTTCCTAATTATATTTTCATGAATGTCATATTTTTTAAACATCTGGAAATCTTAACTATGTCCATAAATACTGTTAGTCACATATTCATCAATTTTAAATAGTAATATTTTTTTAATCTACAATTCAAAATTGTTTATATTTAAAAAATTTACATGTACAATTGACAATTCAGAAATTGTTGAATCTAAAACGGCTACAAGTTGGCTAGTATTGAAAAATCAAAAACGTGTAATTTTAAACGCTATTAATTCCAAGTTGTGTAAGTACTAAAAATAATATCTAATTCAAAATTTTGCAGTGTGCGAAGATTTTTTTGTTTGTTTTTTTGAATTTTGGATATAAAAACTAAAATACCTCTAGAAATAATGAATGAATAAAAAAAATCCTTTAAAAAATCTATGGAGCTTTATCTGTTTAATTCATCCTGGAATTTTTAGACGAATCGTTTAAAAATGTTAGGCTATGAGTCGACTAAAATGTTTAAAAAATCGAATTTTGTACATAAAAACAGAGATACACACACGCACACATTAAAAAGTAATTAATAAAATCCTCATTTTTTAAATAAATCAAGGATCATTTGAGCATTTTAGAATGTATAAAAAAAGTCAAGTTAAGTAGGCGATAAAATCTATCCCATTCACGTTTAATATATAATTTTACTGATTTTTTTATTTTTACTTTAAGTTTAAGTTAGAAAATGTTACAAATGCTAATTATAGGATGTTCAGAATTTTTTTAACATTAAAAGATTTTAATCTATTTATTAAAAGTGAAGGGCCATTAGTGCGTGCATAACGCGACAATTTTCTAGTTTATCTATTATATCAATTTTAATTGAGATATAGAATACCTGAAACGGAAATAAATTCTTTTTTGATCCAGAAGAGGAGAAACAATTCAAGTTCTTCTCTCTGCACTTCGCAGGTTTGTAATTGATCAATTAATGATTTTGTCTCCTCATTATTCAGATCATTACAAAGGTAATACAAAGCTTTTAAAACTATGTTTAGGTTCGGAGAAATAAGTGGATTTTCAACTTGAAATCTCTGTTCGAAACTTAGTTGCTCTTCTTTCGTAAATCCTAATTTTCTAATTACTTCTATATTATTGATAATCAACAAAGCTTCTAAAAGCTTCTCTTCCCAATAATCTTTCGGAGGAGTTTCAATCCATTCTTGAAGCATTGAATCTTTATTTCTCTCCAGAAGATCTGTTATCTTCTCGTACGCATGCAACAAATATGCTGGAGATGTCATCAAAAAAATAATTGATATTTTTTCATAAATCTCCAGGTCCTTCTCCATCTCCTTCAGGAGATTTATCTTAATTTTATCTTTCGCCAGATTTACATCATTGCTGCAAACACGGGCGTCGGTCAGTAAACTCATATTGCTGTAAAATTATAAAAAGAATTTAGGCCTTATAGATTGAAAATAAAATTTACGATTACAACATTATGATTTGAGCTTAAAAATAATATAAAATAAATTTATTTAAAATTATTTTTGAATTTTATGTGAAGGACATGCACTTTGCACAGGTCAACTCTCGACCTAGTGAAATTTTAGTACTCATATATAATATTATATTTAATTAGATATGTTACTGCGATAGAAATTTATTAACAATTTCAGAGATTCTGATTGACAACGTTTTGATTGCGACCTTTAAATGCATTTCAACAAATTAATTTCATTTTTGGGTTTGACTTTTTTAAGAATTCGAAAATAATTTTTTATAACTTTCAAATTTCATTTACTTGTGATGTGCTGCAATTTGGATTATTTTTTTATTTGTAATTAATAATTATAAAGTAAATTGAAAATTAAAATTAATATGAATAATTATTTTATGATTAGTTTTTTCTCGAAAATGAAGACAGTTACGAAGAAAGCTGAAGATAAAAAATATTTTATTCTCCAAAATGCTAGGGAAAAAATCTTGTGTAATACTAGGGTGATTCTTATTTATACTTGGTAGAATTTTTTTTGTAGAATTTCTCCACTCTCATCTCCCAGTTTTGTTCGAAAAAAAAAAATTTCTCCAAATTTGAAATTGCTTAATATTTAGGGGTCGCGCAAAGACCAAAAAATTTCCCATTGATTAAACATGGGAAAAAGTCAGCTTTTCAAAATCTAATATTTAAACGCGATGTGTTACAAATAACTCCGTATTTCAGTACATTGTTCAGAATTCGTCAGAGAAACGAATGAATCATAAATATTGTGGGTCAATGACTTAAAGCCGCTCTTACGGGTCCCCAAAAAAATCCCGTAAGTGACAAATTTGAATTTTATGTAATGCTGCGGTTTATTAAAGCTTTTCGAAAGTTTTTTCATCAATAATTATTAGTCGGTAACGTAGGATTACTCAGTATTTTTTAACGAAGTTGTAGTTGTTTAAACAATTGTAATTTGTTTAAACATTTGTTTTTTCAAGTAAGTCGCGAAATGAAAGTATTTTCTAGACGATATGAGTACTTTAATAAATGATAATAATAAAATAATTTGTATGAATAATTTTACAATTACTTAAATAATACGTGTTTGTTCAAGTAAATAGTTAATATTTTTAGGTACTGATTTGTTTTCTGAGAATACTTGTGAATGTTTCAACAAATTTAAATTATTGAAAAAATTCGATTTTGTTTAAATATAATATAAATATAATTGTAAAAGTAATCAATCGAATTATGTGATTTTTATAATTGATTAAACAACTCATAACGTCTTGAACGTACTTTCATTTCGTGACTTACGTGGAAAAGCAATTGTTTAAACAAAATCGAAAATTGTTTAAACAATTGAAAGTTAGTTAACAATATGTTAAAATACGGAATTATTTGTGACATATAACTGCGTTTAAATATTAGATTTATAAAAAACTGACGTTTTCCCATATTAAATCAATGGAAAACTTCATGGTCTTTGCGCGATCCCTAAATGTTAACAGATTCCGCTAAAATTTGGAGATTTTTTTTCTGTACATTCGAAAACAAAGACTTGAGGTTGAGAGCGAGTAAACTCGAAAACTAAAAGATAAGGGCCACCCTAGCGTATAGCATTAATAAATTTCTGAAAAACGTGGAAGATGGTGATTGGCAACAGTTTTAGAAAATTCTTTTTCTGGGTCAGCAACTTTGTATTTGTCTTTTCTTGTTCAACATAGAAACTGTATGTAATACATAAATTAGAATTGTTTAAAAAAAACAATTCCATTTACAAGTAAGAATTCATACATATATTTGTAATTAACACGCCGCGAAAACTATCGAATTACATACTGTCATTCGCTATTTTAATATTTATAGAAGAATGGACATCTAAGAATGCAGGAATTACAATGTTGAATATTATGTATATGACAAGAGATAAATAAGAAAGTAGAAACTTTAAGAACAGCTATCTTCCTTGAGTGCTGAATGGAAAACAATGGACAGATGCATGGGACTAAACCCTATTTTGTTAATATCCATGTAAAAAACTAATGTTTTCTATACAAGTGTATTGCATGAAAATTAGTTTTTAATTTTTAAGAACTATTTTATGAAATAATAAAATATTTATTATTTAATACGAAGATATTACAAAAATAAAGTTTGGCCCCATGCATTTGATGTCACTGATTCTCTTCAGTACTCGACGAAGTGAAGTTAGTAAGTTATTTGGCGATGAAGTGAAGTTAGTTGGAGATAAGTAAAAATGCTTAATGTAGGTGTTCACATATGCACGTGCATGTACTACGTCAAAAATATGCATTTACATACATACATAAATTTAGTTTTTACATTGTTTCACTTTATAATTTTTGTCAGTCAGCGATGAAAAAGTTAACGATAATGGTCTCTTGTCACTACTTATTTTTCACAAAAAAATCTCGATAAACACTTTCAATTGCACTCACGACGTATTGCATTCTTTATGCGTCTTCAAATCACTTCAAATTTCCTAACCGCCCTAACCTCACTTACTATTGTACCATGGTTGAAGTAGATAAGGTCGCTGACTCCATGGGGAAACGCGAATGGCAGTTAGAAAGAGAAGGAAGAGAATGATAGGCAACATGTCTCTTTCTGGTCGAAGATGATAGAACGTTTTCGATTTGTACGCTAGAGGTTCATGATGCAAAACTAATCTTAGGTGGCAGCACCGAGCACCTTGTAAACTTAGGGCCCTTTCACACGATTACAGATCAGCAAGTTGCGGACTTGCGCAAGTCATGAGTTGTGAAAATAGAGATTTTTCCG